>CAUYRH010166005.1:0-13596 GCA_963574655.1 Perodicticus potto | reverse complement strand
GGGTTCGAATCCAGCCCGGACCCGCCAAACAACAATGACGGCTGCAACCAAAAAATGGCCGGGCGTTGTGGCGGGCGCCTGTAGTCCCAGCTACTTGGGAGGCGGAGGCAGGAGACTCGCTTGAGCCCAGGAATTGGAGGTCGCTGTGAGCTGTGATGCTCACGGCACTCTATCCAGGGTGACAGCTTGAGGCTCTGTCTCAAAAAAAAAAAAAAGAAAAGAGCCCCCAAGCGTAGTGCTGAAGGGCTGTCTAGTATTCTGAAGTATAAGAAAAGTGTGACATGCCTTATGAAGAAAATATGTGTGTCAGATAAGCTTCATTCTTGCATGACTCAGAGTGCTGTTGACTATAAGTTCAGTCTCAATAATATATATTAAATGAGGTGTCTTATATATGTGTCCAAGGATATGTGAGGATTTCTTATATAAATTACAACTTATGGCAACAGCGCTGCATAACACAAAGTTATGTGTGGGTTGATGAACAAGTTGGAAGCAAAAGCTCACCAAAACCTAAAGTCGTATTTCCCCCTTGGAGCCACAGTATTTGCTAACTCAGTGTTCCTGGTGACTGTATAAAGCTACCACAACAAAGAGAATCAAGAATAAACTCTGTCCAAATGCAATTTTTTGTAAGCCTGAAATATTTTGTAATTTAATGCTTTGATTTTTTTAAGTAATTTAGAAATAAAATAAGTCAACTCTTTAGTTTCATCTCTATTGGGAGAAATTTTTTCCCTTCATCTTCCAAATGTCTGCAAAGCCACAGACTTATTTTCTTTTTTCAGATGAATATGAGGGTACAAATGATTAGGTTACATTGTTTTCAATTCCAAGGTAAAGTTCAAGTTGTAGCTGAGCCCTTCACCCAGGGGGCGCGCTGAGCACCCTCACGTTGTGCACGTTAAGTGACATCCTGCCATTCACCCTCCCTCTTCCCCCTTCTTTCTTTCTCCTCTCCCCTCTCTCTTGCTAGACTATACTTGTGGTTTTTTCTTCCTGTGAGTGTGTAGTTTATATTAGTACTGAGTACACTAGATACTTTTTTCCCCATTCTTGAGATACTTTACTAAGAAGAACGTGTTGACAGCGCTGCGACTTGAAGTGGAGTCCAAGGATCAGCAGCATCGAAGTCCCGCTGGAGCTGGTCAGCCGGGCAGGATGGCTGGGGAGACGGGAACTCTGTTTTCTAACAAGCCCTCCTGGCAATTCTGACTCTTGCTCAAGTGTGAGAACCTGCTATTCTGAGAACCACCAGTCTCACTGTCCATCCTTTCCTGACCATCAGGGGAATTAAGAATTTAAGAATTCTGAAAAGCCAGATCAGTTATCTCCCCTCTGTGCACACCGAGATCTTGGGGAGCTTTAAAAATCATGGATGCTTGGAAGCTCCATTCCCAGAGATTCTGATTCGAGTGGTCTGGCATACAACCTAAACATGTGGATTTTTTTTTAAGTTCCCCTAGCAATATTTTATTTGCAACTAAGATTGAGAACTTCTAATCAATACAGCAAAAGATTTACCTGAAAGAAAGGAAAGGAAGTTGGTGTTCTTAGGCGCCCCCTGCTGGCGGGAGGCTGTACCTCTTGTCTCCCTCTCCTCGCCCCGCCCCCCGCCGGCCCACGGAGCCTTCGAAGGAGCCGGAGGCACGTATCTGCAGTCTGCTTGAAGTGTGCACGAGAAATGCCCTTTCTAGTTAAATGTCAGTTTACATTCCTGATTCTGGCTGGGTGCAGTGGCTTATGCCTGTAATCCTAGCACTTTGGGACATCTAGGCAGGAGGAATGCCTGAGGTTAGGAGTTTGAGACCAGCCTAGGCAACATAGTGAGAGCCCATCTTTACAAAAAATATAACAATTAGCTGGGCCTGGTGGCACGTGCCTGTAGTCCCAGCTACTCCTTAGCAGTGAGCTGTGATCATGCCACTGAACAGGGTGAAACAGAGTGAGGCTGTGTCTTTAATTAATTAATTAACTGACTAAAATTCCTGATTCTGTTTCAAAGTTATTGCTCATGTTTCCGATTGTCATCTGTTCACGCACAGGAAGACCACACTATTCTAATTTATATAACGAATTCTCACCTAGCAAAATAGTAACCTAGCAAATAATTCGTCCATCCTCACAGCGGCCCTTTGAAGTCAATACTATTATTACTCCGATTTTGCAAACAGGGAAACTGAGGAACAAAGTGGTTGGTAGTTTGCCTCAGCTATGCAGCAGAGGACCAGAGGCTTAAACTCCTGCAACCCGGGCCCAGGTCTGGGATGTTAAGCACGTCACTGCTTTGCTACCTGTAAACATGATGCTCCTATATTGTTTGCTTCAGTGTCCCAGAATTTACCATCTGTTTTGTGGTAGACACAACATACCCATTTTGCCCAAGAGGAGATTCAGGCTCAAAGAGTCCCAGCCTCTGTTTCTATTACATGTAGGGTGAATCTTAGCCTTCACAGTTTTTCAGACTCAGTCACTGCAGTATCTCAAAGATCAGGGCTCAACTCCTACCTCTGCCTCATCACAGCTGTGACTTTCAACAAGTCACTTCCCCCCTCTGGACTTCTATTTCCCATCAGAAAAAGAGACATGTGATTTGGGAAGTGGGCAGGAGGCTCACTTGAGGCCAAGAGTTTGAGACCAGAAGGGGAACATAGCAAGACCTTGTCTCTAGAACAAAATAAAAATTATTAAATTAGCCAGGATTGGTGGTGCATGCCTGTAATCCCAGCTACTCAGTAGGCTAAAGAAAGAAAATCACTTGAGGCCAAGAATTTGAGGCTGCAGTGATCTATGAGTGTGCCAACCCAGGCAACAGAGTGGGACCCTGAGGAAGAGAGAGAAAGAAGAAACATTAGATATAGTACCCAATTCTAAGTCATAAAATTGCTGTGAGAATTTACCCAACTTCCATTCCAAATTGTCACCTCGCACACTCTTTCACTTCTCATTATGATTCTTTAAAAGGAAAAAGGGTATTAGTGTTTTAACTGGCTATAACCTAAATTCACCAAAAACCCTTTCATGAGACCCAAAGGCTATGCTGCAGATGTGTTGAATAAGGTGGGGTGATAGGAGGTACCTTCCCTTCCACATACAGCTTCTTCAGGAAGGGCCAAATGTCAGGCCCTGCTATGGTTTGAATGTACCTTCAAAGCTCCTCTTGAAACTTAATTCCCAACGCAACGGTGTTGGGAAATGGGACCTAATAAGAGGTGATTAGGTCATGAGGGCTCTGCCCTCAGGAACAGATTAATGGGTTTTGGGGGAAATGAGTTAGTTATCACAAGAATGAGTTTTTTATAAAAGTGAGTTCAACCTCCTCCTGCCCTTTTGCCATGGAATGAGGTAGCAAGAAGATCCTTATGAGATGCCTGCACCATGTTCTTGGACTTCCCAAACTCCAGAATTATAAGCCTAATAAAGTCCTGTATCAATCACTCTGGTATTCTGCTATTGGAGCATAGAACAGACTAGGCCCTGAAAGCAGTCTGTTGTAATTATCTACCTGAGAACCTTTCTGACATGCTGATGCTTAAAACAACCTTAAACCCACTAGGATGATTATAATTTAAAAAGAAAAAATAGATATATAATAACAAGTGTTGGTAAGGATGTAAAGAAATTAGAGCTCTTGTGCATTGCTGGTGGGAAAGGAAAATGGTGTTACTGCTGTCAGAAACAGTATAGTGGTTTCTCAAAAAAATTAAAAATCGAATTCCACATCTAACTATATATCAAAAAAAATTGAAAATAAGGGCAAGGTGTGGTGGCTCATGCCTGTAATCCCAGTACTTGGGAGGCTGAGCTCATGAGTTTGAAACGAGCCAGACATTGTGGCCAGCACTTGTAGTCCCAGTTACTTAGGAGACTGAGGCAAGAGAATCGCTTAAGTCCAAGAGTTTGAGGCTGCTGTGAGCTATGACACGATGGCACTCTACTGAGGGTGACAAAGTAAAACTCTGTCTCAAAAAAAGATTGAAAATAGGGTCTCAAAGATATATTTGTATATCCCATTTATAGCAGCATTATTTACAATAACCAAAATGTGGAAACAACCCAAATGTCTATGGACAGATAAAAGAAATAATGAATGTGATATATACATACAGTAGAATATTATTTAGCCTAAAGTTCTGGCACATATATCATGGATGAACCTCAAGGACATTATGCTAAGTGAAATAATCAAGACACAAAAGAACAGATACTGTGTGATTCTGCTCACATGAGTATCTAGAGTAGTCACATTCGTGAAGACAGGAGTAGAATGGTGAGTGACAGGAGGAGGGTGGGAGAGTTAGTGTTTCATGGGGACAGAGTTTCAGTTTTGCAAGAAGAAAAGAATTTGGGTGATGGGTTGCACAACAATGTGAATGTACTCAACACTATAGAATGTATCCTTAGAAATGATAAGCTTTTGGCTCGGCGCCTGTGGCTCAAGTGGCTATACACCTGAGCTGGTGGGTTTGAATCCAGCCCCAACCCGACAAACAACAACAATGGCTGTAACCAAAAAATAGCAGGGCATTGTGGCGGGTGCCTGTGGTCCCATCTACTTGGGAGGCAGAGGCAGAAGAATCGCTTGAGCCCAGGAGTTGGAGGTTGCTGTGAGCTGTGATGCCATCTCTACCCAGGGTGACAGCTTGAGGCTCTGCCCCCCCCCAAAAAAGAAGAAGAAATGATAAGCTATTTTGCATGTATTTTAGCACAATTAAACATTTTTTATTAAGTCATAGCTGTGTACATTAATGTAATTAATGTACTGGTTTTATATACAATTTGAAATACTTTCATCAAACTGGTTAACATAGCTTTCACCTCATTTTCTTAGTTATTGTGTTAAGACATTTATATTCTACACTTAGTAGATTTAACATGTACCCTTATAAAATGCACCATAGGTGTGGTCCCACCATTTACCCTCCCTCCACCTATTGTCCCCCGTCCCCTCCCCTCCCCTTCCTTTTCCCCTTCATCTTGGGCTGTAGTTGGGTTATAACTTTCATATGGAAGTGTTTAAACATGTTTTTTATGTTTATGATTTAATTAAAATAATAATAATAATAAAGAGAGAGAAGCTACAAAAAAGCATGTTTTTTAATTTGTTTTTAAAAAGTACAATAAACCCTCAAAAGGATACAGAGTAGAAAAAACTTGATCACAGTTACTGTGCCTTTTGTACAAAAAGAAAGAAAAGAGAAGTTCTTCCAGCCAAAATTCTCATCCTTTTTCTTTAGCCACAAGCAGAAAGGCTGTGCACCAACATGCTTATCAGGTGACCTCTCTGGACAACAACATCAAAACCCAGGAGAATCGGGCAGCGCCTGTGGCTCAGAGAGTAGGGCGCCCGCCCCATATACTGAGGGTGGTGGGTTCTAACCCTGCCCTGGCCAAACTGCAACACAAAAACAACCCGGTGTTGTGGTGGGCGTCTGTAGTCCCAGCTACTTAGGAGGCTGAGGCAAGAGAATCGCCTAAGCCCAGGAGTTGGAGGTTGCTGTGAGCTGTGTGATGCCACCGCACTCTACTGAGGGTGATAAAGTGAGACTCTGTCTCTACAGAAAAAAAAAACAGGAGAATCCTTCTTTCTTTACATAAGTTTTAAGTGGTGAGACTGTGAGTGACTTCACCTTCTCATGCTGTGTCTTTCAGTCTTTTTAGAATTAAAAAGTAAAACAAAAGTGTTTGAAAATTATAAATACATAAACTGGCACCGTTTTGTATTTCTGGTTGTTGTGAATAATCCCTAAACGTGACTGGACCCTGAATGAACAGCTGAATGAATATTTCCAAAAGCAGGTATTAGACCACACATCTCAAAAATTAATTAACTAAGAAATAACATATTGAAATATTCAATAAACCCCACTCTCTGGCAGAGTTAACAAATCTAGGCACAACTATGAAGTTAAACTTCTTTCACATGCATATCCCTATAACACATACATGTACTAACTAAGAAAAAGTGTTTGTTTCTGGACAGTGCCTTTGGCTCAAGGAGTAGGGTGCCAGCCCCATATACCAGAGGTGGTGGGTTCAAACCTGGCCTCGGCCAAAAACTGCAAAAAAAAAATGTTTATTTCTTTTCACTAACAGGCGATTATCTGACACCACCCAAAAGAACTGATTTTTGCATTTGGTAGTCATGAGCCAGGTAGCCAGCTGGAATATCAGAAGAAACAAAAACTAGGACAGAGGTGTCCCTGTGTCTCCCCACCCTCAACCCAGGTTGGCCTGTGTCTCCTTCTGGAAACCGGAAAGCTATGCTAGCTGGCCACCATCTGATTGCTACTCCAAAGATTGACATTCTAATATTAATATTAGAGGCCTGTGACCAGCTCTCCACCCCTACCCTGGAAACAGCTTCAGGGCAATGTACCAAGACAAGGATTCCCGGATCTCCCCAGTTCTGGAATCAGGAAGCTGGGTCACAGGCCCTCCTCTGAAACCCTCCGTCCCCCTTCCTCTCCAAATCTTCCCCTCTGGGGGAAATCCAGAACAGATGAGAGCCCTGGGGCAGCCAGGGCTGGGAGGGGGCCCATCCTCACCCCTGCATTGTGACGTCTTCAGACGGCCCAGGGGACAAGTGACGTCATGGACTGCCGGTGCGCCCCTCGGCCTCTCTCCACCTGCTTGCCGCTGGCCCGGCCTCAACTGCTCCCCACACTCCCACCCCCTTGGGTGAAAGTCCTCAGCCTCACGCTGGGCCATCTGCAGCCATGGATGTAAATGTCCCCAGTCCTCCGGAGTCCCAGTCCGGCACAGAGGCTCCCAGGACTGGCTTGAACCCAAGCTCGATCCTAAAGAACAAGCCCCTCCAGCGCGAAGCCTCCAGCATGGTGGGCGACAGGCTGCCCGCCAAGACGGACGCGGTGGTTATCGACATGGGCACCGGCACCTGTAAGGTGGGTTTCGCTGGGCAAGCCCGGCCTACCTACACCGTGGCCACCATTGTGGGCTGTCAGCCCCAGAAACAAGCCACCGCGGGACACACGTGCTTGGAGACCTTCATCGGCGAGGCCGCCCGCTCGCGCCCGGAGCTGACGCTGGTGCAGCCTATCCGCAGCGGCATCGTGGTGGACTGGGACGCCGCGGAGCTCATCTGGCGCCACATGCTGGAGCACGACCTCGGAGTGGCCACGCAGGACCACCCTCTGCTGTTCTCAGACCCCCCCTTCAGCCCAGCCACCAACCGCGAGAAGCTGGTGGAAGTGGCTTTCGAGTCGCTGCGCTCACCCGCCATGTACGTGGCGTCGCAATCTGTGCTGTCAGTCTACGCCCACGGGCGTGTGAGTGGACTCGTGGTGGACACTGGCCACGGGGTCTCCTACACGGTGCCTGTCTTCCAGGGATACAACCTGCCCCACGCCGCGGAGCGCCTGGACCTGGCAGGCAACCACCTGACGGCTTTCCTCGCGGAGATGCTGGCGGGCTCGGGATTGCTCCTCGGACAGCAGGACCTGGGCACGGTGGAGAGCATCAAGCATCGCTATTGCTACGTGGCCTCTGACTTCCAGAAGGAGCAGGCCCGTCCGCCACAGGAATGCAGACAGCTGCTGAAGCTGCCCGACGGGCGCACGATCCCGCTGGGTAAGGAGCTATTCCAGTGTCCGGAGCTGCTGTTCAACCCGCCGGAGATTCCGGGGCTGTCGCCCGTGGGCATTCCCACCATGGCCAAACAGAGTCTCCGCAAGGTGCCCCTGGAGGGGCGGGCGGACGTGGCCCAGAACGTGCTGCTCTGCGGGGGCTCTTCTCTCTTCCCCGGGTATGAGGGCCGCTTCCGGGCCGAGCTGCTGCGCTGTCTGCCCCCAGAGGCCCACGTGGTGGTGGCAGCCCAGCCCACCAGGAACTTCTCTGTGTGGATCGGGGGCTCCATCCTGGCCTCACTACGAGCCTTCCAGTCCTGCTGGGTCCTGCGGGAGCAGTATGAGGAACAGGGTCCCCACATCGTGTACCGCAAATGCTACTGACCAGGGCAGGGGTGGGGGAGGGGGTGGGGAGTAAAGCCTCTGCTACCCAGCCGGCTCTGTCCTGTGGTTGCCCCAGGTCTCGCCCCTTGCACTCATGGACACCACCCCCCAGACACCTCCACCTAAAGTGCCTCCCTGTGATTTGCCCCCTGAGACACCCCAAATATGACCCCCTAAACCCACCTTCCTCCAGGTCAATCCCCCCTACACATCATTATGTTCTAATCCTGTCAACCCAGTCTTCCGGAATCTATGGCCATCCCTCCCCCAGGCACCCTCAGGTTGGGATACACACCCCAGCCCACTCTCAGGATATTCTCAGAGCTGTTGATTTGATTTGATTATTTATTTTTGTAGGGATGGGGTCCTGCTCTGTTGCCCAGGCTGGCCCTCCCCTCCTGGCCTCAAGTGATCCCCCTGCCTCGGCCTCCCAAAGTGCTGGGACTATAGGTGTGAGCCACCATGCCTGACTGATCTATTACTTTTGATATAGCCCCCTAAGGTTCCCCTGGGCTTCAAGCCCCCAATCCACCCCCTTGATATGCATCTCAAGGAACCCCAACCCTTCCCCCACCAAGGGACCTGCCCTGGAGTGCTCCGTCCTCCTCCAAGAACCTGTCCATGGGTGCTCCAATCCCTCCTTGTGCCCCTATAACCTGCCCCCAATCTCAGATCCCCCTAAATTTCACTTGTCAAGACACCCAGTTAGCAACACCCCAAATCCACTCTTCATTCGTTTCCTCCAGAATTCCCCACACATGAGGGCTGAATGCCCATATTCCCTACGGAGACCTGTGTTCTGACTTTCAATTTTCTCCCCTAAAATAGCTCACTAAAGGATGCCCCTGGTATCCAAAAGATACCCCCAAGTTCCGTCTTCTCCCAAAACCCTCCCCACCCCTGCCTACCATGTGCTCCCACAACCCGTTCTCCACCCATACTCCCGAAGTGCACATGTTCTGAGACTCCCCCCCCCAAATCCCTAGAATGGCCCCCAGTGCTCTAAGACCAACTTCTTGCCCCATGTCTCCCCCAGAACATACTCTCACATGTTCTATCTCAAGGAGTCCACTCCTCAGCCCCTCAAATCCTCCCAGGAAGGCATTAGCCTCCCAAATTTGGACCATGCTCTGGCTCCCATGACCATCCCATAGTAACACCACTAGACCCTAAGCTCTCCAACTCCCTCCTCCACGCACACCCCAAAGATGTCCTCCCAGGGTCACTGCCTGATGAATTCCCATCCCCAAAACCAGTCCCACCCCCACCTATCAGTTGAGATTTGGACATCAACAGGAGGCAGCATTCCTGACGGATGCCCAGTCCACATTTCCCTAAAAGCCCAGGTGAGGGGTTCACCTGGACACTGGCTCTCTCTCCCAGCACCCCCCCGCCACAAGTGTCCAGGGACTGGACTTCCTGAGCCGGCCATCCCCATCTCCCTCCTTCTACTCCACTAGTTCATCTGTCAACTTATTCCTGTGACACAGTTTCCCAGGCCAGGACCTGCTCTGGAGATGCTTTTCAGGGTGAGGAGGCTGGGCATTGTCCCCACAAGTGCCCAGGTGGCAGGACCCTCTGCCTCCAGCCCCACCTGAGGGACATCAGGACCCCCGGCCAGCAGTCAGGACACAACCCCCCAGTTGATCAATACAATAAGCAGGACCTGTTGGAGCTTAGCTTTGTCGGTGCCGGGCCCACTTCTCCCTCAGCCCAAGGAGTCGTTGCTTCTCTCCTTCCTTCAGCCAGTCACTACCGAGTCTCACACAGGCCCTCTGCTCTCCCATCCTTTCTGTGCATGGCTGGGTTTCTCATTTACTCACTTGCTGTGTTTCTTTCTCTCTCTGAATCATTGTGAGTGTCTCTGCCTCTTTCTAACACTTTCTCCATCTCTATCTCTATCTCTATCTCTATCTCTATCTCTATCTCTATCTCCTGCCAACATGGTCCTTAAGCAGGAATTTTCCAGAGTTCATTTGTGGGAGCAGTGAGAAGACCCCCACCTGTCCCCCAAGTCTGCCCTCAGTCAATCCGCACCCACCCTGGCCCACCTGTGTCCTGGAAAATAGACTGTGGCTCCAGGCCCACTCAGGGATAGTGTTAGGTCTTCACGGAGGTGCAGGAAAGATCTCCAGATCACAAACACACAGAGTTGGACCCGGCACCTCCTTTCCCCAGCCCTTGGCCCCAGTCACTGGAGGGAACCTCAATCTGTGCAGTGGGCAACAACCCTCCCAGGGCATTGAGGAAACGCCACTTCTTCTTCCCACCAGGGGGAAGCACCTCCAAGCTCAAGGTGGGGACAGCTGCATCGAATTTTGAACTGCCCAGACCTCAAGGGAAACTCACCCCAGTGCCAGCCACATGCATCCAGAAGCCATGTGAGACAGGCTGAGTCTCAGATGTCACAGAAAGTGAAGGGAATGCAGAAAAACCCCAGCCCCCACCCCCAGACTCCTAGGAAACCCAAAGACCCTCGTTTAAACCAGACGATGTTTCCCCCAGTTCCAAACCTTCCTTGGTGCATAAATTTCCTCCACAACCCTCTGGCTATGTGTCCTATCCACTTACACATTCCCAGTGATGGGGTGCTCACTACCTAAAGGCTATCGTTAGAAATCTCACCTCCTTAGCCTCTTCTCACCACTCACCCCCAACCACAACCAACAAGAACATGAAAGACCCTGACTCTCCGCCATTCCCCTACACACCCCTAAAGTCTGCTATCTGCCAAGCCATGCCCCCTATTTCTTCCATTTCTGGCTTAGATCATTCAGGCATTCATTTAATAAACATTCATGGATTATCCATTATGTGCCTGGCACTGTGCCAAACTCTAAGGAAATCACAGCTAACAAGACATGGGGTCTCTGACCACCATACCCTCCTTGAAGGCTCTGGACAGGGAAGGTAAATTGGTCCCTTCCCTTTTGTGGACATATTTCTTCCATCAATTTCCAACAGTTCCTATCTGTTTCATTCACTGACCCACAACGCCTTTCCTTCTAAACGCCCCCCAAACTGTCCACCTTTCTCTGTCTTTCCAATACCAAACCCAGATTCATCTCTTACCTGGGGGATAAATAGCAGGAGACTCCTTGGTGTCCCAGTAACCCTCTCAGAGGACCCTTGCAGAGGGTTTTCACAAAACATAGTTCAAAACATGTATTTCCCACTTGGAACATCCTAGTGGCTTTTTGTCACATGCAAACAAAACTGGGTGCTTCCTATGACCCTGAATCCTCTGCCAATCTGTCCACCAGGGGTCTCCAACCCACAACCTGTGCATGGACCTTTTCTTGCTCATCAGCTTTTATTTGTGTATTTAATGTGTGGCCCAAGACTACTCTCCTTCCAATCTGGCTACAATGATGTCACTCTACTGGGGGCAACAGAGTGAGACCCTGTCTCAAAAACAAAAGAAGAGCTTAGGACACAGACACACACAGACATGGAGAGTAGACAGCCATCCGCAAACCAGGGGAACGGTCCCAGAAGAAACCAACCCTCTTGACACCATAAACACGGGCTTCCAGCCTCCAGAACCATGAAACAGTAAATTCTTGTTGTCTAAGCACTTTGTTATGACAGCCTGAGTAAATTGATAACAGATTTTGGTGCCAGGAATGGTTCTGAAAGTAGTTATAAATTCCAGCTACAGCCACGTGACTAGGTACAAATATGAGGACTGAAGTTTTACAAGTATTTCTTCCTTAATTTGTTATGAATATAGTTGTGTGTGTGTATATGTACAAAATACCTTTGTTGTCTTCCTTCCCTTATCCCCCTATCATGTAACATGAGATTCATTAACTTCATCTCATAGCTTTTAAGTATTATTAGCATTACATCACACTACTTAAGAACATTACACTACATTGAAGTGAAGAGTGAACATCACCCAAGCACTTTGCATCCCCTTCTGAAGAGTTAATGTGCTTCCACGATACACGGGATAGTTGTACCACGTTAGGTGGAAATGTGACCTCATTATTGTCTTTATTTGGAGATTAAGTATGGTTTAAGGAGATGCATATGGATGCCCAGCTGACGAGGGGTGGACATGTGCTGATGAATTTTATGTGTCAGTTTGGCTTCGCTACCATACCTAGATGTTCAGGCAAACATTATTCTGGATGTTTCTGTGAAGGCACTTTTTAGATACAATTAACATTTAAGTCATTGGCCTTTAGTAAAGTAGATTACCTTCCATAATGGTGGTGGCATTCACGCAATCATCTGAAGGCCATAGTAGAATAAGAAAGAAGAAGGAATTCTGCCAGAATTCCTGCTGCCTTTAGACTCAAACTGCAGTTCTTCCCCGGGTCTCCAGCCTACCAACCTACCCTGCAGATTTTGAACTTGTCAACTTCCACAATTATATGAGCCAATTCCTTCTCTCTCTCTCTCTCTTCCCCCACGTCCTCTCTCTTTCTCTCTTTCTCCATATACAGCCTATTGGGTCTGGATCTGTTTGTCTGGAGAACCCTGGGTAATATACATGCCAAGGTCCTTTCTACCTGAGGACCTTTGTTTCTGCTAAGGGGCTTTCCCCACCTCCTGCCTTAATTAAAGGTAGCCCCATTTCTCAGTATGGCTCAAATCCCAAATGCCATAAAAGGAATATTCAAAACAGTTGTCATCAGGTAAACATCAAAAAAAAAATCTGCAAGGTAAAAATCACCCACACACAAAGTCAAATGACAATTTTAAAACATAACATAACTTTTAAAGACATGACAAATGGAAAAATCTATTTGTAACTCATAACACAAAGAGATAATGTCTGCCATATATAGAGCACTCTCTGAAAGAATCAGTAAGAAAATTAGCAAAGGAGATGAACATGGAACTCACAGCGAAAGAAAAACAGACGGTTCTTAGACACAGGAGGAGTCATTTGATTTCATAAGGGAAATGAACATTATTACTACACTACAATGGCCTGGAGCCTGTAGCTCAAGTGGCTAAGGTGCCAGCCACAAACACAAGAACTGGCAGGCTCGAATCCAGCCCAGGCCTGTCAAACAATAATGACAACTAAAACCAAGAAAATAGTTGGGCGTTGTGGCGTGCCCCTGTAGTCCCAGCTACTTGGGAGGCTGAGGCAAGAGAATCACTTAAGTCCAGGAGTTGGAGGTTGCTGTGAGCTGTGATGCCACAGCACTCTACCCAGGGCAAGAGCTTGAGGCTCTGTCTCAAAAAAAAAAAAACTACAGTACAATATCATTTTCAAACCATCAAATTGGCAAAGATCAAAAGGTCTGATAACACCTACTGTTGTTGGTGAGGTTCTGGGGAAACCTTGACAGTGAGAGAGGAAACTGATACAACCCCAAGCAGGGCTTGTTGCAGTATCTATTGAAATGACGGATGCACACACCTGGCCCTGCGATGGCACTTCCAAGAATTTCTCCTGCAGATACAATCAATTTGTTTGCAAAATGACGTCAATGAAATTATCCATTATGCATGGCAGAACTTTCTGACAGCCAAGTGTTGGAAACAGGCTATATAACCATCCACACAGACTGGTTTTAAAAATTGCACTCCAACCCAAAAGAAAAATGAACCTGCAGGCTTTGTTTACTGGCATGGAGTAACTTTCAAGAAAATAGTACACAGC
>CAUYRH010166002.1:0-18383 GCA_963574655.1 Perodicticus potto | reverse complement strand
GAGGCTCTAATAGCCAAAAAGGCTGGACAACTGCTGAGGAGTCACCTGTGCCTTGGTGTCTCCTTCACTTTACACTTAGGACTAAATGTGGAACCCCCATTTCCTATGCCTAGGTCAATTTCTTGTGAATTTCCTAGGCCTCAATTCCATGAATGGACTGTATCCATTTATTGATACACTCATTCACCTTGCCCCAGGCGGAAGGGACTGTATTCATTCATTTCCTGGCCAAGGAACCCATACACCTATATATACCCTGAGGCTAAAGGCCTAAAGGAGGAGACGGGGAAAGACCAGGAGAGGAACGGAGAGAGCTTCTCTCCCCCCACTTGAATTCTCTCCCTCTACCAGGAGCTTTAGTGTTTTCTGTAAATCAATTATGTCTTTCCACTGAGGGGTGGGGGTGGGGGAAATAATGTAATGAAGAACAGTAAAATACATGTATTTAAATAATAAAAAAAAGAGATAGGGGTCTCACACAGGTTGGAGTACAGTGGCTTACTATATAAGCTTTTAACTCCTGGGACTCAAGCCATCCTCCTGCCTCAGCTTCCTGAACAGCTAGGACTACAAACATGTGCCACTACACCCAGCTAATTTATTATTACTTAAAAAAAATCTTTTTTTTTAGAGACAGTTTCTCACTATGTTGCCCAGAGTGGTCTTGAACTCTTGACTTCCCGGGATCCTCAAAGTGTGGGGATTACAGGCACAGGCTACTGTGCTGAGCCTCAATTTCGTTTATTGTGTTTCTGTTATGCCAAAACACATAGCCACAAAGAAGTATGGTGGACAGCAAACAGGTTCAGAATCTATCAAAAGACTTATATCATTTAACCTTAGTAACACTGTATCAACTTTGTAAGTAAAAAATTATAATGAGCCTGGCAATCTACAGAAACTGCTTCACTCTAATAAAATGAATTGTTGTGCATTCAGAACAGAAGACAGATGATGAGCCTCTTGATGAAAAATTGTGAACTATCCTCACCCCCTCTCTCCAGCATATTTTTACTCATATATATTGACTGGTGGTTTTAAAGTTTGGTGAATTTTTGTGGTTTTCCTTTGAAGGACCTGGGTGACATGCCTGAGGTAGAAAAGGTAAGAATACTTCAAATATTCAAATAGTTGAAATAGGTGAAAACAGAACATAAAACTAAGAAGTGAGATGTATTTCATTTCACTTTTATTCTCCATAGCTATGGAGTAATCATCAATTACTCCATAATATTTTATCACCAATATTTTATCATCAAGTACCTGTTCCACGGATAAGAGTATATTTGAATTGTATCCGTAAATATGCACTGTAACAGTGTTTCCGATGGATCTTCTACAAAAGAAATATTTTTTGTTTAATAGAAATTTTATTAAAATAGCATGAGAACTGAATGGCACTATATAAGGATGAATTCCAAAAGTGCACCACAATTCTCTGAGTCAGTGGTTCTCAACCTTCCTAACGCCACAACCCTTTAATACTGTTCCTGTGGGTTGTGACCCACAGGTTGAGCACCGCTGCTCTAAGTACACCATAATTGGATTTGTATTTTGTCTACAGAGGAATTCGGAGAATTGAGGGATATAGAGATAGCTGAAATGGTCCATTTGATACCTGGAAAATCTGTTAAAAAAGGATGTATTAACAGTTAATAAAGATAAAAGAGCAACATAAAATATATTTTCTCTGTTAACTTGGAAGTTGATTTACTATTTTAGTTAGCACTTTAAAGCAATTAGCAACTAATAGATTAAGTACAGTCCTTTCTTTTGGAGAGCAAACAAATGTGGCAATTTATCTTCTGGGATACTCCCAGTAATTTTTTTTTTTTTAATTAGAAATGGGGTTGTATGCTGCCCAGGTTGTACTGGAACTCCTGTGCTCAAGTGATTCTCTCACTGCGGCCTCCTGAGTAGCTGGGGTACTGGCCCACTCCACCACACCTGGACTTTCAGGAATTTTAAGCCCTTACCACTGGTACCATTAGTTAGCCTTTTTTTTTTTTTTTTAAACAGGGCAGATTAATACAGATGAAGGTAATAAAAGCAGGACTAAAATACCTAGCAATTTTATGTACTATCTAATATATCAATTCAGCCACTCCTTTCCTTTCTTTTTTTTCTCTCCCTTTTCCCTTTTCTTCCTCCTCTTTCCTTCTTCCTTATGCAGAAATACGAATTAGAAATAATACAGTTCTTCATCTCAAGGAGTTTATAGTCCAGACAGGAAGAAAGGGAGATCAATGATCAGGTGAAGAAAACTACGGTCTTTGGGGGGTGGGGGTGGTGCAGAAGAATGACACCAATTGCCTGGCAAGAGCAGCTATCAGGAAAGCCTTTTAAAGCAGTGATGTTTGAGCAGTCTGAAAAGATGGGATTAGGAACAGGGACGTCATTCTTGATGGATCGAAGGGCACTGAGGAGTTAAAAATGCCTGGCATTTTCAGTAATCACAAATGATTTGGTAGCACTAAAAGTTGTATCCAAAGAGAGATGAATTTTATGAAGAAGCAGCGAATTACGACATCCTGGAGAGCTGTGTTAAGGAGTTTGATATTTATCTTGGTGATGAGGGGACTGATTAAGGTGGACTGTGATGTGACTGCATTTACATCTGAGAAGGATCATGGGCAGCAGGATGGAACAGAGGGAGTGGAGCGAGAATAAAGGCAGCAAATAAGAAAAGCACGAACAGACTGGACACGAGAGGAGGAGGCTGGAACTAGGCAGTCGTGGGGGAGCGGAAAATAGAGACCAGGAAGTGATAGGACTGATGACCGCCATGAGAGGAGGCCAGCCAGACTCCCGGGTTTCTGGCTATTTAGGCACGAAAATACAGCAGATCTCTGTAAGCTGACCCCCCAAGGGACTGCAGCAAACTGGTCCACACAGGGAGGTGGTCAACGTAAGGAACCAGGCGCTGTCGGATACACACAGTGCTGGACGTCCAGTCTATGACTACAGGAAGTGGCCACCTGTGGAGGTTCTACTGCAAATCTCTATCAAATATTTATTGAATACCTAAGTATAAAAATGACTATGGGAATAAAAAAGGGGAAAAAATTTGGATTTAAAGGAATTTAGGAGATGATCTATAAAAAGTGCCTGCCATCAATGGCTACTCCAACAAGAGCAGATTTTAAAAGTCAGAATAGACAGAACTTGGTAATTCTGCAACAAAGAGGAGAGGGTGAGGAAAAAGATAATAACCAGTTTTTGGCTCAAGCAACTGGGATGATGTTGTGTCGTGTGCTGAAGGCAGGAGGAGAAGGCGTTAGACCCGAGCAGCCGGTAGAACATCCCGGTAGAGACGGTCACAAGCTCTTGGCAATATGAACCCGGTGCTTACCAGAGAAATGTAAGATAAATATTTGACAGACATTACAGTTAAAGCTATGGCAATGGACATGACTCCTAGGTAAATTGTGAATAGAAAAAGGTGGAGAACGGAGCGTAGGGAGCACTAATATTTTAAGGAACAGATGGAGAAAGTCAGAACAGTCAAGGGCAATGGCGCCGAGGAAGACAGAAGAGGAGCCTGGTCAATACCAAAGAGAGCCTGGTCAATACCAAAGAGTGCCGGTCAGGCTGCCAGGAGTAAGAGTAAGGGCTGAACAGAGTCAAAGAGTCTGCTGGTCAGGTGGTTCTTGGTAACTCTGATGAGGAGCAGTACAAAAGTCAGAATATTGAAGAGAAAAATAAGAGCAGTGTTCTTGGGAACAGCTCACTTGGTTGTGGAAGGCAGTAAAAGAACTATGGGGAGAGGAGGATTAGGGCTAAGAGAAAAGGTGTTTTGTTTATTTTTCGGATAGGAAAGACCTAATCTAACCATCTTTTCCTGGGTATAAAGCCAAAGCACTGCCCCAAAAAGTGATTTCAAAAGACAAAATTATTTTTGCTGCATCAAGCAGCTGGTTGGTTCAAAAGCCCGTGGATTCAGCCTTCTTTCTTTCCTCTTCCCAAAATAGGATTGTTCTTGTTGAAACATCTGAATTACGACTGCTTTCTCATGGTGCAGCTCTATTCAGTTGGTAATTTTATCATTCTCTGAGCTCCAAAATGGCATCAACACCCAATACATTTCTGAGCTGTCTTAGTATAAATTTAATCTTTCTTTCATCATAAGAGAAATGGGGTGGGTTGAGAGTAAAATGGATTCTTGATGTCGTATTTTTAAGATAACTACTTAACCAAAATACTAATTATTTTATTTGAAAGGAAGAGAAAACATACATCAATTAAATCATCAGATGCAGTGGAAAGTCACATTTGGGTTCTGAATATCAGAACACTAGGAAGAAAAGGGTAAGTTTTAGAAACTGCAAGATCTTTCTAGAAGACCTTAAATGTTCAGCAAAATGTAAACAATATCTTAAACTATAAAAGCCTACATTTAAAATATTACTATGCTTGCTCTCTTTTTAGCACTTAACTCTGTGCTAACCATCACAGAGAATATCAATTTCAATCAGCTATTGTCTATCCTGAAAATAGTCTTGAGGGGTTGTTTTCTCCCTATTGAGGGGGGAGATAAGTGCACAGGGGAAGTGGTAAAGGTTTGCTGAGCATAAAACAAACAGTCACCGGGTTCCAAACTGCAGGCTCCTTACCTGCTAAGGACAAGCAATGTCAGACAGGGGTACCCAGTTGTGGGGATGGAGAGTAGGCCTTACATTTTAAAGGGTTTGAACATTCTTAGAGTACTGAATACAGTTTTGCTTGCTCTATCTTAAGGAAGAGATTATTAGGATGACCATATAATGCACTGTTCCCTTTTGAGAATAAAAGGGGATACTATTAATAATTATGCTGGGACAATAGGAATAAGCAGCATTAGTCCTGGAACAACCAAGACGTATGGTCAGTGTCAAAGGGCACTAGGGGGGGCATGTCCATCCAGTTCTTCAAATTCCGTAGAGAAAAAAAAAATGACAGAAGCCATTTCCAGTTCCTCTGAGCCCCCTCACTTTCTTTCCCAAGGAAGAAATCAAGTCTTACCCGACTGGTGAGTTTTACGGAATGAATACAGACAGCGTGCTTGGCTCAAGCACTCCCGAGTCTTCTCACTGGTTTGGATGCCAGCCGGTCCTTAGAGGTGCATCTGGTCTGCTTTCCACCAGGCCTGCCTCGTGGGAGGAGGCCTGCAGCGAACAGAGCCCAGAGCCCGAGGCTGAAGGCTGCCTCCTGCAGAGGGAAACTGTCTGGAAGCCCAGATGGACGTCACACAGAAAGCCACATGCACTCGCCAGCTGACCCAGGTGTTGGCCTGCTATGTCTTATTTCTCTATTGACTCCAAACTAGTGAATGAAGACAGCCTTCTTATTTATTGGCTTCCCAGAACTTTATAGAAATTAAAAAGTATTTCCCAGAAGGGTGACCAAGATAATTTGGAGGGTAGAGTCGCTTCTTTCCTTCTATCTTTTCCCTCCCTACCCTCTCCCTCCTTTCAAACATTGACATGTCTGTTGAAAGGATGTACAGACAGATAAGACAAAACCCACTGCTCTTAAAGAGCGTGGAATCCAGTTAGGATGCAGTGTAAGTGCCACCCCAGAGCTGTGTCATGTGGCACTACTGAGCACAGCTGAGGGAACATCTAAATCTGAGCCAGAAGAGAACCATAAAGGAGGCTACAAAGAAATTAACTTTAGATTTCAGCTTTGAAGAATAATAGATATGAGTCAGGGGGACACAGAGAACAAGGCTGATTCCTGGCAGAAGAAATAAGCATATGGCAAAGGCAAAGACAAAAATAAGTCTGACTTCTAACACGAAAATACTTTGAAAGAGAAATACAGAATACGATTCAATTATACAAAGTCTTTAATATTTGACCAAAGACTCTGGACTTTTTTCTGCTGACAATGTAGAACAAAACAGAGAAAGTGTTACTTAGTTTTATAAAGACTAATTTAGTCTATGCTTCCAAGGTTTTCTTTCTTTCTTTTTTTTTTGGTAGAAACAGAGTCTCACTTTATCCCCCTCAGTAGAGTGTCGTGGCGTCACGCAGCTCACAGCAACCTCCAACTCCTGGGCTTAGGCGATTCTCTTGCCTCAGCCTCCCGAGTAGCTGGAACTACAGGCACCTGCCACAATGCCCGGCTATATTTTGTTACAGTTTGGCCGGGGCCGGGTTCAAACCCACAACCCTCGGTATACGGGGCCGGTGCCCTACCCACTGAGCCACAGGTGCCACTTGCTTCCAAGGTTTTCTGGTCATGCAGCCTTCTCAGTAAAAAATCTAAACATCTGCCCCCCAGAATATATTTATTCATATTGGTATTTACTCTACCAATGTGTATATAATAAAGCATATGCAAAAAGTGATATTTGAAAAGGAGATGACTAAATAAACAATTATCACTATTTTACCTCAATGAGGTGGAACAAAGTGTCTATGAAGTGTACAAAGTGTCTGCTCTGCCCTTTTCTTACACTTAGCCTGGGCTTGCACGTATCTGTATTAGTATAATCAGCAGTACTTTACAGAAATCTTTTAAGCAATGTTTAAAAACACTTTCTATTTCGTGTAGGTTATTTTAAAATCTTTGAAACATAGTCTCTAAATCCACTTAACTGGCCACAAGTGAATCGCAAAACTTCACAGTGCCCTTGACACTAAGGCAAGGGTGTCACACCCATTGCTCCCTCAAGACACTCGGGCTAGCATACGGAATGAGGAAGAATGCCATTACAAATCTGAGTATCATATGGAAGTTCAGTGTCTTTTTTTCAATAGTAACGTCATGAAAAATAAGTTCTAATATTTCCTTCTTATATACCTATGGGTTGAGTGTCATCATTTTGGACACCACTGGGATAAAGGATATACACAAGGAGAAGAAACCGGAGGAAAAATGACAAGGAATGATCCAAGTCTGCGGTGATCTGGGGCATGGAAAGGAAGACACAGTGTGAAAGAAAAAGCATGGACAGAGCAAGAGCAACTAGACAGCTAAGTGACAAAGCAAAAGTAGCACAAGGCACTGTAATACCTGGGCGAGCACGCGGACGTTAACTATAAAATTCTTTCAGTAGTTGTATAGGTTGCAACTTTTCTTAATAGTGTATTGGGAAAAATAAGAGAAAAGAAAAAGCAACGGGACTTTACCCCTAGATAGGGGACAGAGCAAGAAGAGAAACAGCAGCAAATGGGGTCGCAAGGATTTAGCCCAGGTGGTTATGAGGCTGGCGCTTGTGTGACAGAAACAGGGGACGGGGCCATGTTAGAAGGAAGATGTCAGAGCTGGTTTTGAATATGTTTATTTTAAGTGCTAATAGGATAATTAAAAGCAAAGGCCCCAAAGCAAGAAAAAACATAGAAATAAAATCCAGAACAGAATACTAGAGATTTAGATCATGGGGCCAGCTACAGTAAATTGATAAAGCTATAAACGTAAACGCCTTCTACAAAAGAAACAGGGCAAGGCGGAGAAGTCAACTGAAACGATGAAGGGGCAGGGAAAGGAATGGAGACCAGGAAAAGAGACGTCCTGGAGGGCAGAGATTTTCAACCGGCCTGCCGCAAAGATTTTGAAAGACCGTTAATTAAATTATTTTTGAAAGAAGCTCAAAGCACAGTTAAGCATAATCTTTTTTAACTCTTTTTTCTGATCAATATAATTTAAGTGTGCTATGGAAGTTTAACTATAGGTTCAAATGTGCCATGAGACAAAAAAGGCTGGAAAACACTGCTCTAGATGAAGGCTATAACCACACTTATAGTCAAGAAAGTCAACTTCTACAGAATGGTATATTCTAGTTTGCCTTTACAATGGCTGATTCCACATGAAAGGAACTTATTACTAAAAGCCTTACAGACAAGAGAGAGATGGTTTAAAAAATTATTTTTTGAGGTATAACTTACATATGATGAATTGCACAAGTCTTAAGCACTTTCAATTATTAAAAACAAATCACAGGCTCAGTGCCTGTGGCTCAATGGGCTAAGGCGCCAGCCACGTACACCAGAGCTGGTGGGTTCGAATCCAGCCCGGGCCCGTCAAACACCAATGACAGCTGCAACCAAAAAATGGCTGGGCGTTGTGGCAGACTCCTGCAGTCCCAGCTACTTGGGAGGCGGAGGCAGGAGACTCGCTAGAGCCCAGGAATTGGAGGTTGCTGTGAGCTGTGATGCCATAGAACTCTACCCAGGGTGACAGCTTGAGGCTCTGTCTCCAAAAAAAAACAAAAACAAAAACAAAAACAAATTACATATCATTACATCATACCCCATAAATGTATAGTTGTGATTTAAAAAAAGTTAAGTTTAAAAAAGTCAGTGTAAGTGCTCATTCAATTATTAAAAATGGGTTTTGGCAACTCCAATTAGCTGCCACCTCCAAAAAGATGGAGAACGTACACCCAGCATTCAACAGAATTACTTCAGTTCAGCCCTGAAACAATCGCATCTCCCTTCCCTTCTCCCTCCTCACTGTCTGATTTCTATCATCCCCGATGAGTTTTTGCTGTTTTCAGGCTTTAAATATCGGATCATTGAGACCCTGGTCTTTTGGGTCTGGTTTCTCCCACTCAGATGTTTCTCAGACTCATCCGTGCTGTTGAGTGTTATCAACAGTTTTTTCTTTTCATGGATAAGTAGTGTTTCATTGCATGACTATACCGCAAACTATTTATCTATTCTCCTATTGATAGATATTAGGCATGTTTCCCGTATAAACTATCATGAAAAAGCCGCCGTGATCATTCTTGCAGTGCCTTTTTGGAGACATATGTTTTCATTTCTCTTGGGACAGTACTTCATAGGAAACTGCCAAACGTTCTCCAAAATATTCAGGTAATTTTACATGCCTGCCAACAAAAAATCCAAGTTCCACCTGCAAAGTCTCATTGACCTTGGCTCTTAGCGTATTTGCCTGTAGTACTTTTAGTTGGTGTGGATGGTACATTCAGCCCTGCCAGTGAGCATGGCTGGCATCTCACCGTAGGGACAACCAGTGAGCAGCATTGTTTAATATTCGTATTAAACATCGACTATTTTCCTTTATTTTATTTTGTGAAGTGTGTAGTCCTTTGGCTATTTTTAAAGACAAGTATATTGAAGTATAATTTACAAAATATGAAATTCATGAATTGTAGGTAAACAATTCAATCATTTGAATAATTTACTAAGTTGTGCGAAAATCACCACAATCCAATTTTAGAATTTTCCATCACCCCCCCCCCAATAAGATCCCTTGCTCTGCTTATAGTCAATCTCTACCCTTATTCTCAGCTCCAGGCAACCATTATTTTCTGTTTCCATAGATCAGCCGATTCTGGACATTCTGTATCAATGGAATCTTATAATACTTGCTCTTTCGTGTCCAGCTTCTTTCCAGCAGCATGGTTTCAAGGTTTATATATGTTTCAGCATTTATAATACATTGTTCCTTTTCACTGCTGAATAGTATTCAACTGTAGAGTGATACCACATTTTATTTTATTTTATTTTATTTTTAGAGACAAGAGTCTCACTTTATTGCCCTTGGTAGAGTGCTATGGCGTCACAGCTCACAGCAACCTCCAACTCCTGGGCTTAGGCGATTCTCCTGCCTTAGCTTCCCGAGTAGCTGGGACTACAGGCGCCCGCCACAACGCCTGGCTAATTTTTCTTTCTTTTTTTTTTTGCAGTTCGGCCAAGGCTGGGTTTGAACCTACCACCTTCGGCATATGGGGTCGGCGCCCTACTCGCTGAGCCACAGGCACCGCCACCACATTTTATTTTTATATATTTAAGAGACAGGGTCTCACTCTGTCACTCAGGCTGGAGTACTGTGGTGTGAACACAGCTCGCTATGATCTCGAACTTTTGGGCTCACGTAAGCCTCTTGCCTCTGCCTCTGAAGTAGCCAGGACAACAGGCATGTGCTACCACATCTGGCCAATCTTTAAAATTGTTTTTCACTAAGGTCTCAAACTTCTGCATTCAAGTCATCATCCCAGCTCAGCCTCCCAAAGTGTTGGCATTACAGGTGTGAGCCACTTGTGCCTGGCCTATATTTTATTTTATTTTTTGAGACCGAGTTTTACTTTGTGGCCCTTGGTGGAGTGCCGTGGCATCATAGCTCACAGTAACCTCAAACTCTTGGGCTCAAGCAATTCTCTTGCCTTAGCCGAGTAGTTGGAACTACAGGCACCCGCCACAACACCCGGCTACTTTTTTAGAGATGGTGTCTTGCTCTTGCTCAGGCTGGTCTTGAACTCCTGAGCTTAGGCAATTCACCTGCTTTAGCCTCCGGGAGTGCTGGGATTACGGGTGTGAGTCACCATGCCCGGCCCCTACATTTTATTTATCTATTCATTCGTTAATGGATATTGGAGTTTCTACTTTTTGGCTATTATGAAAAGTGCTGCTATGAACAATTGTATGCAAGTCTTATGTGGACTTTTATTTTCATTCCTCTTGGGTAGATAACTGGAGTGAAAACTAGTTAGGTCATATAGGAAATTTATATTTAACCTTTCAAGAACTGCCGAATTGTTTTCCAATGGCTATACCATTTTACAAAGGTCCAGCAATATACAAGGGCTGCTGCCTGTTATTTTCATTGTATCACTGATTAGTGATATGAAACAAATGCATACTTTATCCATCTGTGCTGTTTGTTCAAGAAGACATAACAGTTTTAAATGGAATAGATTCTGTATATATTTACAAAAACTATACTAAGTAGAATCTGTATAATACAGGTGAGCACTATTACCTGATAAGTTTAAAGAAATAACTTTCCTTTAACAAGTAAGAACTTCTTATGTGTGTGTATGTGTGTGGGAATACTAAAAACTTATTTATTTATTTATTTATTTATTTTTACTAAAGATTTTCACTGAGTTTCTGCTGCTTCTCTAAATGGCTAAAGAAATAGCCATAGAGATACTAACATATCTATCATAATATATACTAAATGAATATATATATATCTTTTTAGAGATAGAGTCTCACTTTATTGCCCTTGGTAGAATGCTGTGGTGTCATAGCTCACAGCAACCTCCAACTCCTGGGCTTAGCCAATTCTCTTGCCTTAGCCTCCCGAGTAGCTGGGACTACAGGTGCCTGCCACAATGCCCAACTATTTTTTTTTTTTTCTTTTTTGCAGTTTTTGGCTGGGGCTGGGTTTGAACCCGCCACCTCCGGCATATGGGGCCAGCGCCCTACTCCTTTGAGCCACAGGCGCTGCCTACCCGGCTATTTTTGTTGTTGTTGCAATTTGGCCAGGGCCGGGTTCGAACCCACCATCCTTGGTATATGGGGATGGTGCCCTATCCGCTGAGCCACAGGTGCCGCCCTAAACGAAATATATTTTTGAAAGCTCGACAAACATAAGGCTGCTCTGTAGTTCAGAATGTGCCTAATTTATTGAATATTGATTTAGAATTTTAAAAGTTTATCTTCAGAACCCATACCAAAACAGGGCAAATATAGTTTTATGGATTTTTTAAAATAAAAGAATCATGTAATTCTTAAAAAGAGAGAAATGAAGTCTCTGGTGAAACCAGACGTAATGATGTAATTACCACAGTCAGCTGGCTGTGACACCCGCCCACTGCGTATGTGCTTCTGAACACTGTGTTGTTTGGGGTTTTGGAAAACCCACTGTCTGAGCAAGAAGAGCAAGAAGGGGTGAAGAGAGTAACATGATACAAAGGCTGCTGGATCTACCTCCATCTGCACAGTCTTCAGGGGCTTTGGCTTTCTTACAGAGACGAGGATCCAACCAGGTGGTTGTCTTGGTGTTGTGGCTGCAAAATAAAGATTTCGATCAGAAAGAGTGAAATAAGGAGGGAGAAAAGATTTTCACAGTAAAGATTAAAAGCAACTAAAAGATATATGAAGTTTGAACATGAATCTCCAACAGGCTCTATTTGTATGCCTCTGATTTGTTAATCCGATTGCCCTCTGTCTGTTACTTCAAAACTGCTAAAAAAGAAAGGTAATGCTGGAGGCGCTAATTCGAGAGTAAAGACTTTAAAGAAGGCCTAAACATGCCAAGTGCAGAATAATGGATACTTACTTAAGGAGTTGAAAATGTTTCCAAAGCTGGGCACACAGCCACATACTATGCATTATCTAGCTGAAAAAGTTGCATTAAAAACCGTCCTTGCTTGCTGGCTATATTCCTCCCTTCCTTCAAAAATACTGCCTATAATCTATAGGTGTTGTACTGGGGGCTGGAATATAAAGACAAAATCAAACAGAGTCCCTTGTCCTCACAGGAACTCTTTAAAGTAAAATAGAATAAACTAAAATGAAATGTTGTAAAGTGGTTGTTTCTGTAATATGCAAGTAAAAACGAGTACAGTTAATCTTCACTCTACAAGATTTAAGTTTTCATTGGCATGGAGTGTTCTGTATGCTACGTAACAGGTAATCTATGTAGGAAAACCTGAGACGGTTTCTACAAATTCTGTGCTGCCCATTCTGTCAGAGATAAATGTCGCTGCACTAAAACCAGTGAAACCAACTTCAGCAAAATGAAAGGGATCAGGCCTCAAAGAGGCCTAGGAGAATGCCTCAGAGTCTGCTGAGCAAAACAAAAACAAACATGGAACTGGCTTGCTAAACTGAACTCAAAAGGGCTGCTTGAGAAAAGCTTGACTTTGGTTTTAACAATTCAAACTCTTATTGCTAAATTAACATGTGTAGGCCTTCTCTAGGATTTTACCCCATACTTTCCAAAGAAAAGACATGCCGACAGGGGCTATTCTTAAAACAGAGTAACTTGCGCCTATAGACCTATATTCTTTTCTTACAGTTCCATTTTTTTTTTTTTTTTTGGCTGGGGCTGAGTTTGAACCCACCACCTCCAGCATATGGGGCTGGCACCTTACTCCTTTGAGCCACAGGTGCCGCCCCAGTTCCATTTTTTAACAGCAACAACAACACAAATCAATCATATTAGCTATCACAAACAAAACATCTTTATTAGCAGATATACAACTATATTTTAGAACAGTGTTTTTCATTTTTCAACCTTTTTTATCTCACTGCACACTTGAACCTATAGTTAAACTTCTGGGCCACACTTAAATTATGTTGATCAAAAAAAAAAAAAAAAAAAAAAAAGAGGCTCGGCGCCTGTGGCTCAACGGGCTAAGGTGCCAGCCACGTAACCTGAGCTGGCAGGTTCGAATCCAGCCTGGGCCCGCCAAACAACAATGACGGCTGCAATCAAAAAATGGCTGGGCATTGTGGCGGGCGCCTGTAGTCCCAGCTATTAGGGATGCAGAGGCAGGAGACTCGCTTGAGCCCAAGAATTGGAGGTTGCTGTGAGCTGCAAGGCCACGGCACTCTATCCAGGGTGACAGTTTGAGGCTCTGTCTCAAAAAAAAAAAAAAAAAAAGAGTAAAAGGAAAAATGTACTTACTGTGCCTTGAAATTCTTTTGAAAATAATTTAATGATCTTTAAAAAATTTCAAGGCACACCCAAGATCCTTGGCACACTGTTCTAGATAGCAACACCTCATCAGATATATGGTTTACAGTATTTTCTCCTATTCCGTAGACTGCCTTGTCACTGTCTTGATTGTTTCCTTTGCTGGGCAGATTTCTTGAAGTTTGTTATAGTCCTATTTGTCTATTTTTGCTTTTGCTACCTGCGCTTCTAGAGTCATATTTAAGAAGCCCTTGCCAAATCCAACATCATGAAGATTTTCCCTTATGTTTTCTTCTAGGAGTTTTATAGTTTTGCGTTTTATGCTCAGGTCTTTAACCCATTTAAACAACATTAGCTTTAGAGAGATTCTTTTATTAATTCTACCTCCCCCCATATTTATCCCATTTGCAGGGTGAAGTATTATCAGATTCAATATCTTATCATCTACTTCTAAAGATATTTTAGCCACTTCTAGTAACTATACACCTTACTAAAGCGCTTCATTCTAGAGTCAGAATGAAAGTCAAAAGTCTAAATTACCCTTGAAAAATCCCTTAAGTTGTCCATATAGTACAGTATAGTTGGTTGTGCCTGTTTTGTATAATCCTGGTCATTAAAGCTTATATAAATGTAAAATATAATCAATATCATATCCTGTATGATGAAAAGAATACCTTGCACACAAAAATCTATGTCTTTTAAACACTAGAATCCTACTTGATGCATCAAGATGCTCACTCCATGGGAAGGATATGTAACTGGGGCAATGTAAGAAAATAGACACAAGTACCCCACCCCTCATTCATTTCTGAGTGTATGCTCTTTGAGTATAGTGCCCAGCCTTCAATATTTTAACTGTTACTTAACTATTCTATTTCATTACTTTGCTACATTAATAGTCTATCTTTGAGCAAAAATTATTTCAAAGAGAACTACAGTTGTATAAGAATATAAAAACTCTTCATAATGAAAATGCCAATAGATTACTTCTATGATATTATCACCTAGTATAAACAATATACAATTTTAGGTTGATCTAATACCTACAGTATTCAGTATTAGGAGTGTCCAACCTTTTTTCTTCTCTGTCACACATTGGAGAAGAGTTGTCTTGGCCACACATTAAGTACATAAATGCTAACGAAAGCTGATGGGCAATAAAAAGGTCTGTGCATAATTTTCTTAGTATCTGACACCACAGTTAAACAAAAAAGTCCTCACATAGTTTGCAGGTGGCTCGCAGGGTACAGGTTGGATACCCCTGAAAATATTATATTAATTATGCTTATCCATGAAAATAATTTTGTTTTCTGTGAACTTAGATTATACCAGTGATTTTTCCCTATATTATTTAACTATATTGCCTGAATACAACAAATTTAAACTGCATGACTGGAAATATTTAGCTCAGGTAATAATATAACCCCACCTACGATGATAATCCTTGAAATGCTCAATAAATTGGACAATCTACCCACGAGTCTGAAAGAAAAAGAGAAAAAGAGAAGGAAGACACCACTTATTCCTTACATTTTTTATCATGAGTGATGAACCTGCCTTTAATCCTCTTGATTTTATAAAAGCAGAGGTCAAATGCACTATTCTTTTATCCAAGTCAAATAAAAATGAAATGTCATCCAGGGAGATAATCAGACTAAGAATCAACTGTCACTTGTATGAAACATATTTTTAAAGAAAAAAAAAATAAATGAGAGTCTTGGGAAACAGTACATGTCCAAAAGGAGATTTAAAGCCACGTCAGCCCGGCTCCCACGAGGGCACGCTAGGAGACACGGATGTCGCTTACTCAATGAAGTAGACCATCCCCGCGTCCGTGTAGGCCATTTCCCAGTTTTGGGGCAGCGGCTCCAGAGTCTCGTCTCTCATCATATAATTTCTGAAGTCCATGGAGCTGTTTGTTTGGTTGTAACTGGGAACAGTCTTCATCCAGTCAGATGACTCAGAACGCCTCTCTCTGTTTTCTGCCGTCATTCAAAACAGAAAAGCGCGAAAAGTCGGCAAAGTTACACTTTTCTTTGAACGGCCCTCTTCATTTCTAACAAAATGCCAAATACATAAATATTGCAAATTTCCTTGTCTATTATATCCTCCTTTTGTTATACATTTTAAAATAGCAAATAAACATCTTCAATGTTTACTGACTCGGTGACATTAACCCTGGATAGCACCTCTGATGCTAATCTGGGAAAGAAGCAAAAACAACTAGAATGGATTCAGTATAAATCCTCACGGCAGCAGCCTCCGCAGCAGCACTTACACAGTTCTTTATGCGTCAGGCTCTATTTTAAGGGCTTTACATATATTAACTCATAATTCTCACAGCAACCTTGTGAGCATCTATTATTACTATCCTTGTTTTACAGATTGAAAAAACGAAGACACAGAGAAGGTTAAGTTAACCTAGTCAAGGTTACATAGTAAACAGCACAGCCAGGATTTGAACCTAAGTGGTCCATGCTCTCAAGTGCTTTGTGCGCATTGAACACAGGTCTCTAAATAATAGTCATTTTTAAAAGTTACACTCAGGAGAGTAGCTGTTGTTAACTATAATTCTCTGGTTGGTAATATTAAAATCCTTTTAGAGTCCCAAAGTCCACAATGTAGGTAAGAACACTAAAATTTGGGTGAGTGTCTAAGGAATTCACAATTCATGCACTGCAAATGTGTTTGTAGCACCTAACACTTACTTCTAGAACTTCAAAGATGCCGTGTAATACAATAACTCCATACTGAAGGCAATGCCTTAGAATCACAGAACCGGAGGAGAGACTTCAGATATCATTACATATCCTAACCTACAGTACTTCAACCTCAACTATCTCACATCCAACCAAATCCTACAATTCATTAATCTTATTCCCTGCTACCTTTCGCTATTCCTCACCCTCCACTCACATCCCCATAGCCCTGCTAACCCAACTTACATTCCACCTACCACTATCATCACTCATTCCCTAGTAAACACTCCTACTTCCTTTGCTCCAACCTAACACCATCATACTTGCCTGGCTAAACCGCACTCCACTTCAACCCTCCTCTCTGCCTCCTCCACGTCAGCACATGCAGCTGAGCACGGGCAAGGTGAACCAGTTCACTCTGAATTCATGATCACCAACCTCAAGGGGGCATTTCGTGATGTGTGATAATCAACACATTTCTTTAGTCTGATCGCTCTGACACTCTCCTGGATAACCATTTCATACCTTCCTTCTCCTTAAACCATCATTATTTCTCCCTTATTCCTAATCTTATTTGATGACCTTGTTTCCTATTTTACAAAGAAAACAGAAGCAAGCAGAAAAGAACTTCCATAAACTCCCACCATCACATGTACACAGCAACTGTGCCCATTTACTCTACCATCTGTTACTAAGAAAGAACTGTCTGTACTCCTAGCTAATGTTAACCCTCCAATTATAAATTATATCTCATCCTCTCTTGCTACGGCAATTCTTTCACTCTCTTTCCTACATCACCCATCTTCCTTATCTATGAGATCATATCCATCCATATAAGAACGTAATTTCTCCATTCTTTAAAAAGAAGATAAACCTCACCCCTACCCGCCAGCAATCATACCATTTCTCTCCTCTTTATACCAAAACATACCTTGAAAGAGTTTATACTCGCCACCCCACTTCCACTCTCCTGATTCTCGCTGGACCTCACTCCAACAGGACTTCTGAACTCCTATCACTAAACTGTTCTCATCAAGGTCACCAATATCCTCTACACTGCTACATCCAATCCCCAGTTCTCAGTTCCCATCTATTTGAGCTATCAGGGGTTCTGATACAGTTGATCGCTTTCTGATTTGCACACCCCTTAATAACCTCCCATCTGGTAACCCTGTTTATGCTCATGACCTCCTACTGCTGGCTCTCAATACAGCAGCGAGAATGGGCCTATTAAAACTTGTTGTATCCTGTTCCTCTTTGACTCAAAGCCCTGTAAGCATTTCTCATCTCAGAATAAAACCCAACATTTTTCCAAGAACCTGTAAGATCTATATAATATGCATTCCTCCCACCTCTACCTCCCAGCATTGTCTGACTCACCTCATTGGTTACTTGTCCATTCTATTCCTTCCTACATGCTGCTACAACTACACATATTCCATTGTTCACATTCCATCCAACCGCAGTGGTTTCCTTGCTGTTGTCTGAATGTTTCAGATACATTCCCACATCAGGGCATCTGTACTTAGAGTTTGCTCTGTCTGAAATGCTCTTCCCCCAGAAATTTTGAGTTGATTCACTTCGTTCAAGTCTTTTCTGCCACCCTATCTACAATTGCAAACTTTGATCGCCACTATTTCTTAGCCACCTTCTCCTCTGCTTTATTTTTTCTTCAGCACCGTCTAACACGCCACACATGTTACTCATGTATGTTGGCCAGTTCTGTCTCTCTCAGGAGAAGGTAAAGTCCCTGAGGAAAGGGGTTTTTGTCTGTTTTGTTCACTGCTTTATCCCCAGCCTTTGGAACAATGGCTGGCACGTAGTAGCCAGGAGGTGCTCAATGAATATTCGTTGAATGCATAAATGAATGAAATGTAAGATTTATTTTATATGTTGAAAAAATGAAATTGGGGGGGGGGGTGGAGCAAGATGGCACCCGAGTAACAGCTTCCTTGCGGCAGGGCACGGTGAGACTGGGGAGAGAGGACTTCAGGCATCTCTGGCAGGCAGGATCTGCCCAGGAACCTCCCCTTGGGGACACAGGGAGACAGCGTGAGGCTTCTGGACACCCTGAGGAAGGCAAAAGCGGCGGAGACTGGGCAAGTAGTTGCATCTGTTCATTGGGTCTTATCCTGTGGGCGGATGTGGGTGGGGCAACAATGGGACTGCAGGCTGGAAAGGCCTTGCCTGTGAGCTGTTTGGGTTTCTTTTGGACTTGGCACTCGGTTGAACTGCCTTGGGAGAACTTGGGCAGGAGTGTGGGGGTTTTTGAGTGTTGTCTGGGGCCCCAGACTGGGCCACCGA
>CAUYRH010166000.1:0-74255 GCA_963574655.1 Perodicticus potto | reverse complement strand
CTGGTACGCCGCGTCCAGCTCACCTTCGGGCGACAGGATGGCATCGGCAGCAGGGGCTTCCATCTCCTCTGGGAGTGACGTGCGGAAGGTCGGCGCGAAGAGCAGCAGCCTCGTGAGGGTTGCAGTGACGTCGAGGACCTCGGCACGAATGGGCTCCGGCCGCGCCACCCTAAGAGCATCTGGTGTGAGGGAGGCCGGGCCTCGCGCCAGGGCTTCAGCCAATCACCGCACCGGCTTCCCCTCCCCCTACCTCTCCCCTCCTACTCGGCAGCCCAAATCCGCCCTCCTGGGGGTGTGGCGCCGCCGCGGCCAGCCCCCAGCCCGGCGCCCACAGTACAGGTTGAGTCCCATCACTGCGTTTCTCTTGAGGCCAAACATCGCAGGCCGCCGGCGACTCCTGCCAATAAGATCTGCTCTTAAACTTTCTGGCGACACCTCTCAACTGTGTAGCACTAATCCACTGAGTGATCTTCGAATCACTGAAATTTATTTGTATATTTATTTAAGGTTAATATGGGGGTACCAATGTTTAGGTTACTTTGTTTTCATTTCTAAAGTAATAATCAAGTTGTAGTTGAGCCCTTCACGCGGGAGGTGTCCCGTATACCCTCACATTGTACACCTTAGGTGAGAACTTGCCAAATCCCCTTCCCTCCTTCCTTTTCCCTCTACTCTCTTCCTCCCCCCATCACTTGAATATACCCGTGCTTTTCTTTCATGCGGGCATGTAGTTGTTTATATATTGGTTTCACATTAGTATTGAGTACCCTGGATACTTGCTTTTCCTTTTTTTTTTCTTTTGAGACAGTCTCAAGCTGTCGCCCTGGGTAGAGTGTCGTGGTGTCACAGCTCACAGCAACCTCCTGGGCTTAAGCGATTCTCTTGTCTCAGCGCCCCCAAGGAGCTGGGACTATAGGCGCCCGCCACAATGCCTGGCGAGATTCTTGCTTTTCCACTCTTGTGAGACTTTACTAAGAAAAATGTGTTTCAACTCCATCCAGGTTAATACAAAAGATGTAAAGTCTTCCTTTTTTATGGCTGAATAGTGAGGTGTGACGCCACAGCACTCTACCGAGGGCGACAAAGTGAGACTCAGTCTCTAAAATAATAATAATACTAATAAAAATCAGTGTCCACAAATCAGTAGCCTTTATATAAGCTAATAACAGTCAAGCTGATAATCAAATCATGTTATCCTTGGTATACAGATACAATAGTTTGTTAATTCATTCCTGAGTTGGTGGGCATTTAGGTTGTTTCCACATCTTGGAGATTGTGAATTGAGCTGCAATGAGCATTTTAGTCCTAATGTCCTTGGGGTAAAATGATTTTTTTTTCTTCTGGGTAGATACCTAGCAATGGGATTGTGGGATCAGATGGAAGGTCTGCTTTAGGTTCTTTGAGAATTCTCCATACCTCTTTTCCATAGAGGCTCTATTAGTCTGCAATCCTAGCAGCACAAAAATGTTGTCTTCCCTCCATATCCATCCACACCAGCATCTGCAGCCGGACTTTGTGATGTGGGCCATTCTCACTGGGGTTAGGTGATATCTCAGTGTGGTTTTGATTTGCATTTCTCTGATGATTAAGGACAATGAGCATTTTTTCATGTATTTATTAGTCATTCCTCTGTCTTCTTCCAGAAGGTTCTTTTCGTCTCTTGCCCACTTATAAATGGAATTGTTTGCTCTTTTTCTGTTGATTAATTTGAGTTCTCTGTAGATTCTAATTATCAGTCCTTTGTCAGATCCATAGCATACAAATATCTTCTCCCATTCTGAAGGCTGTCTGTTTGCTTTAGTTGTGGTACCCTCAGCTGTGCAGAAGTTTTTTACCTTCATCATGTACCATTTATTTATTTTTGCTGTTGCTGCAATAGTCAAGGGTGTCTTCTTCATACAATCTTTTCCCAGGCTGATTTTGTCAAGAGTTTTTCCCACACTTTCTTCTAGGATTTTTATTGTTTCATGCCTTAAATTTAAATCTTTTATCCAGTGAGTCGATTTTTGTCAATGGTGAGAGGTTCAGGTGCAATTTCAGTCTTCTACATGTGGCTGACCAGTTCTCCCAGCACCATTTATTAAATAGGGATTCTTTTCCCCAGTGCATGCTTTTGTTTGGTTTATCAAAGATCAGATGTCGATATGTGACTGGGTTCATCTCTAGGTTCTTTGTTCTATTTCAGATCTATATCTCTATTTTTGTGCCAGTATCGTGCAGTTTTGATCACTGTAGCCTTACAGTATAAACCTGAAGTTTGGTAATGTGATGCCTTCGGATTTTTTATTTCTTAAAATTGCACTGGCTATTCAGGGTTTTTCCTGGTTCCACATAAAACAAAGTACTGTTTTTTCAAGTTCTTCAAAGTATGATGTTGGTGCTTCAATGGAGATTGCATTAAATCTGTAGATTGCTTTGGGTAGTATGGACATTTTAACAATGTTGTCTCTTCCCAGCCATGAGCATGGTATGTGCTTCCATTTGTTAACATCTCCTATTTCTTTTCTCAGGGCTTTGTAGTTCTCATTATAGAAATTCTTCACCACCTTTGTAAGATATATTCCCAGGTATTTCATTTTCTTTCAAGTTACTGTGAAGGGTATTATGTCTTTGATTTGATTCTCAGCTTGACTGTTATTGGCCTATAAAAAGGCTACTGATTTGTGGACACTGATTTTTTTCTTTTGTTTTAGAGACAGAGTCTCACTTTATCGCCCTCGGTAGAGTGCCATGGCGTCACACAGCTCACAGCAACCTCCAACTCCTGGGCTTAGGCGATTCTCTTGCCTCAGCCACCCAAGTAGCTGGGACTACAGGCACCCGCCCAACGCCCGGCTATTTTTTGTTAGTTTGGCTGGCACCCGGTTGGAACCCAACACCCTCTGTATATGGGGCCAGCGCCCGACTCACTGAGCCACAGGCGCCACCCTGTGGACACTGATTTTTGTATCCTGAGATGTTACTATATTTCTTGATCATGTGTAAGAGCCTTGTGGTTGAGTACCTGGGGTTTTCCACGTATATAAGATCATGTCGTCTGCAAAGAGTGAGAGTTTGACCTCCTCTGTCCCCATTTAAATACCCTTGATCTCCTTCTCTTGCCTAATTGCACTAGCAATGACTTCCAGTACTATGTTGAATAGCAGTGGCGGTAGAGGACATCTTTGTCCAGTTCCAGTTCTAAGTGGAAAAGCTTCCAGTTTTACTCCATTCACTATGATATTAGCTGTCAGTTTGTCATCGATGGCTTCAATCAGTTTAAGAAATGTGCTACCCATACATATATTGTAAGTGTTCTTGTTAGAAAAGGTCACTGAATTTTGTTGAATGCTTTTTCTGCATCAATTGAGAGAATCACATGGTCTTTGTGTTTGCTTTTATTTCATGCTTTGAATTTGTGGTCTTGCATATGTTGAACCAAACTTGTATCTCGGGGATAAAACCCACCTAATTATGATGTATATGTTTTTTAATGTGTAGCTGTATTCTGTTTGCCAGGATCTTACCGAATATTTTTGCATCAATAGTCATTAATTACATTGGTCTATAGTTTTCCCTTTTTGTTGGTTCCTTTCCTGGTTTTGCAATCAGGGTGGTAGTTGCTTCACAGAATGTGTTGTTCTCTATGTTTTGGAATAGGTTATACAATATAGGCACTTCTTCCTCTTTTAAGGTTTGGTAGAATTCTAGTGTGAACCCATCTGGTCCAGGGCTTTTCTTTTGTGGAAGATTTTGTATTGTTGATACAACTTAATTACTTCATGTAGGTCTATTCAAAATTTATAATTCTTGGGCGGCACCCGCAGCACAGTGGTTACGGCTCTGACCACATGCACCAAGGGTGGTGGGTTTGAACCCAGCTTGGGTCAGCTAAACGTCAATGACAACTCCAACAAAAAAATAGCCGGGTGTTGTGATGGGCGCCTGTAGTTCCAGCTACTTGGGAGGCTGAGGCAAGAGAATCACTTAAGCCCAAAGAATTTTTTTTTTTTTGTAGAGACAGAGTCTCACTTTATCGCCCTCGTAGAGTGCTGTGGCATCACAGCTCACAGCAACCTCCAGTTCCTGGGCTTAGGCGATTCTCTGCCTCAGCCTCCCTAGTAGCTAGGAAGCCCAAAGAATTTGATGTTGCTATGGGCTGTGATGTCACGACACTCTACCGAGGGTGACATAGTGAGACTCAAAAAAAAGAAAGAAACAAAAATTTCCAATTCTTTCTGATTGAGTTTATGAAGGCATTGTGATTCCAATTATTGGTCCATTTCCTCTACATTTTCAGAATTCTGTGGATAGTTTTTTATAGTAGTCATTGAGTATTTTTTGTATTTCTGGGGTATCAGTTGTTATTTCCCATTTTTCATTTCTGATTGAGGTTATTAGAGAACTTACCTTTCTATTTCTGGTTAATCTGGAAAGGGTTTATTGATTTTATTAATCTTTTCAAAGAGCCAGCTTTTTGTTTCACTGATCTTCCAAATGATTCTTGTTTTTTCAATTTCATTTAATTCTGCTCTGATTTTAGTTATTTCTTTTCTTCTGTGAGGTTTGGGATTAAAATATTCTTCTTCTTCCAGTTGGTGGAGATGGTCTATTAGATTGTTGACTTGCTCTCTTTCTGTTTTCTGGATGAAGGCATCTAATGTTATAAAGTTTCCTCTTAGGGCTTCCTTTGCAGTATCCCACAGGTTTTATTTTTTTTTTTTTTGAGACAGAGCCTCAAACTGTCGCCCTGGATAGAGTGCCGTGGCATCACAGCTCACAGCAACCTCCAATTCCTGGGCTCAAGCGAGTCTCCTGCCTCCGCCTCCCAAGTAGCTGGGACTCAGGCGCCTGCCACAACGCCCGGCCATTTTTTTTTTTTTTTTTTTGTTGCAGCCGTAATTGTGGGTTGGCGGGCCCGGGGTGGATTTGAACCCACCAGCTCAGGTGTACATGGCTGGTGTCTTAGCCGCTTGAGCCACAGGCGCTGAGCCTATCCCACAGGTTTCGATAGCTTGTGGCTTCATTGTCATTTTGTTTGGGGAATGTAATTGTTTCCTTCTTTTTTTTTTTTTTTTTAGAGATCGTGTCACTTTATCGCCTTTGGTAGAGTGCCATGGCATCACACAGCTCACAGCAACCTCCAACTCCTGGGTTTAGGTGATTCTCTTGCCTCAGCCTCCTGAGTAGCTGGGACTACAGGCACCCGCCACAACGCCTGTCTATTTTTCTGATTTGCAGTTTGGCCAAGGCTGGGTTTGAATCTGCCACCTTCGGTATATGGAGCCGGTGCCCTACTCGCTGAGCCACAGGTGCCGCCCATGATTTCTTTCTTAATTTCCTCCTTAACTGAGCTGTCGTTCAGCATAAGGTTATTTAGTTTCCATGATTTTATGTGGGTATGAAGATTTCTGTTAGAGCCAAGTTCCACTTTTATTCCATAATGGTCTGAGAAGATACAGGTATAATTTGTATTCTTTTATATTTGTTGAGGGTTGATTTGCGCCATAAGATATGATCAATTTTGGAGGATGATCCATGGGCTGACAAGAAGAATGTATACCCTAATTTCATTAGGATGAACTATTCCGTAAATGTCTGTTAAGCTCATTTTTTTCTAGGGTCGTTTTTAAGTCCATTGCTTCTTTGTTTAACTTCTGTTTGGAGGATCTGTCCAGTTTTATCAGAGGGTTGTTGAAATCTCTATTACGGAGTTGGAGGATAACGTATTGTTCAGATCAGTTACAGTTTGTTTTATATATCAGAAAGCATTTGGGCTGGGTGCATAGATGTTTAGGATTGAAATTTCTTCATAGTTCACTTGACCAGTATATAGTCTGGTCTCCATCATTGGAGACAAATCCATCATTGTCTTTCCTTGTTGGTTTACATCCAATTGTATCTGCAAATAAGATTTCAACTCCTGGCAAGTCTCTTGCCCACATAGAAATGGGGTTAATATTACTGTGAAATCAGTATATAATCACCTACACATTCATAGGAATAGTAAAACATAACTATAGTCCAGAAAGAAGGAGAGAAGAGGAAAGGGGGGGATGGGAGGGGGAGAGTGGAAAGAGGGAGGGTTTCTGGGGGATCCAACCTAATGTGCATAATGCATAATGTATAGAATGATACATTTCTATACTACTAAGAATATAGTATGAAGGTTTTTGCCACAACAAATAAGTAAGCAAGGAGACAGTTATGGTAATCAGTTAGATGTAAGCATTCCATATTGTATATCAAATCAGCACGTTGTACCCCATAAATGCATTAATGTACACAGTTATGATTTAATAAAGAATTAAAAAAAAATCAAAGAGGGGCAGCTGACTTCCTTTTCTTCCCCTGAATGCTAGCAGGCTTAGCCCAGATCATTTTAAACATAATACCTGTTTCTCAAGGACAGGCAGGTGGATTGCTTGGGGTCAGGAGTTTGAGACCAGTCTGAGCAAAAGTGAGACCCCCATCTCTAAAAATACCTAGGCTCTGTGGCAGGTACCTATAGTCCCAGCTACCTGGGAGGCTGAGGCAAGAGGATCGCTTGAGCCCAAAAAGTTTGGAGTTGCTATGAGCTAAGACGCCACTGCCCTCTACTGGAGAGCGATTGGGTGAGACTCTTGTCTCAACCACAACAAAAAAAACCTGTCTCTCAGGTTAATTTACAAGTCAATCTGTTTACCTATCTATTCATCCTCCCTAGCAACCACTTGTTGCACCTGTAACCTACATTCTCCCACTTCCCTTCTAAAAGCCATCTTTAACACATCTGACCATCATTGAGTCATGAAGTAATCATTCTTGTGATTCCCCCCATCTGCATGGTATTTGGAAATAATCCTTTCTCTTATTAGTGAGTTGATCTTTCAGGGGAAAATGGGCAATTTTCCCATGATCCTTACAAACAATAAAATATTAAAAATCAGGTTGCTTAGGCTAAAGAGGGTATTGTGAAGAATTGGGCATACAAATAGAATACATTTTGTGTTTATAGGGAGCAACCTTTGAACAGACCGCTTTCTAGTTTCTTTTCTTTTTTTTATTTTATTTATTTATTTATTTATTTATTTTTTTGAGACAGAGCCTCAAGCTGTCACCCTGGATAGAGTGCTGTGGCATTACAGCTCACAGCAACCTCCAATTCCTGGGCTCAAGCGAGTCTCCTGCCTCCGCCTCCCAAGTAGCTGGGACTAAGGCACCCGCCACAATGCCCGGCTATTTTTTGGTTGCAGCCGTCATTGTTGTTTGGCCGGCCCGGGCTGGATTCGAACCCGCCAGTTCAGGTGTACGTGGCTGGCGCCTTAGCCCGTTGAGCCACAGGCGCCGAGCCTCTTTTCTTTTTTTTATTGTTGGCGATTCATTGAGGGTACAAGAAACCAGGTTACACTGACTGCATTTGTTAGGTAAAGTCCCTCTTACAATTACAATTGTGTCTTGCCCCCCAAAGGTGTGTCACACACCGAGACCCCACCCCCTCCTTCCTTCCCTCTCTCTGCTCTTCTTTTCCCCTATCCCCCTTCCTCCTTCCCTCTCTCTGCTCTTCCTTTCCCCAACCCTTTAGCTTAATTCTTTCTTTCTTTCTTTTTTTTTTTGCAGTTTTTTTTGGCTGGGGTGGGCTTTGAACCTGCCACCTCCAGTATATGGGGCCGGCACCGTACTCCTTGAGCCACAGGCTCCGCCCTCTAGCTTAATTCTTGACTGTGCTTGAAATAAACTTGGTGAAAGTGAGACTCTAGTTTGCCAAGAGTAAAACAAATAAAAGAAAATGAAAGTAAAAAAAAAAAATAACCCGCCCTCACTTGAAAAATAAACAAACCTATACTTGTACCTGATTGGTCTCACTCTCCATGAAAGAATAGCTTATGGAATGAATAAATACAAGACCTAAGGAATGAACAAATTAATCAATTTGACTTATAAAACACCCCATTCCATTTTACCATAGCAAGATTTTAGGGAAGAATCCACAACCTGTATTCTATCCCACTTGATTGGGGTTATGTTATCTTCTACTGTTACCATCTTTGTACATTTCTGTCTTGTATTAGCATGTAAGCCCAGCTTTATCTCTCCCGTGTGCCTACAAGGCATATAGATGGGGTTTGAAGTAACTTTTGCAACTTGTTGGTAACTTACCCACAGTGAGCTCAGGGCACATATGTTGACAGACAGGACAAAACTTAAGCTTCCTGCTGCTACAAAGGCAGCCCACATTCCTTTCTCTATTCCTTACCCCTAGGCAGTCTGAAACTCCACACCAACCCCACTTCCCTGTGACTCTTGGGGAGCCCCTGTCCAGAATAGCAACTCGCGGAGGCCTTTTCCTTAATGAGGATCCACATCCACAGCAGGGTTGAGACTTTGGAGACAGAAAAGCATTGCAGATCTCAGATGGTCCATTTTAGAGAGTAGGCAAAGGCCCAAACACCACCTGTTTCCAATATGAGCTTCTCTGTTACCCAAAACACATTTTTACTTAGGCCTCAAATTAGGACAAATGCTGAAGCAGCCTCCAGTTCCCCCAGAAGCCTAGCCCTCCCCAGAATGGGGATCCGCCTGGGTAATCAGCTTGCCTGGGCCATGGTGGTCTGGCTGGCATCCACTCACAGTGCCCTCAACCCTCAGTGCTCACTCAGCTTATCTGCTCTGCCAATAGCCACCCGACAAGTCTGGCCACATCACCAGACAGGCTCTTGCCTGTTACTAAAGCAGTGATTGGGATGAACCTTAGGTGAATAGCCGGAAGTATAGACTAAAATAAATGGAAAGCGTCTCCCTCTTAGCCAGTCATGACAAGGTTCTGGAGACCATCTTGGTAGCATGTTTTTTTGAGGGTGTAAAACAGCTCAGCTTAATTAAGGTAATGAGTGATTTGGGAAACTTGAAAGCAGCCTCTTGGGTGGTGCCTGTGGCTCACTGGGTAGGGCGCTGGCCCCATATACCGAGGGTGGCAGGTTCAAACCCGGCCCCGGCCAAACTGCAACAACAACAACAAAAATTGCCGGGCGTTTTGGCGGGAGCCTGTAGTCCCAGCTACTGGGGAGGCTGAGGCAAGAGAATCACCTAAGCCCAGGAGTTGGAGGTTGCTGTGAGCTGTGATGCCATTGCACTCTACCCAGGGCGACAAAGTGAGATTCTGTCTCTAAAAAAAAAATAAAGAAAAGAAAGCAGCCTCTTGTACCCTTTTCTTCCTCTCTATCCTTGCCTCAAATCCTGAAAAGACAATGGCATTGCTTCAGCTTAAAGCTCTGCTCCCTGGGCGGCGCCAATAGCTCAGTGGGGCACCAGTCACATACACTGAGGCTGGCAGGTTGGAACCCAGCCTGAGCCAGCTAAAATCAATAACGACAACAGCAACAAAAAAAATAGCCGGGCTTTGTGGCGGGCGCCTGTAGTCCCAGCTACTTGGGAGGCTGAGGCAAGAGAATCACTTAAGCCCAAGAGTTTGAGGTTGCTGTGAGCTGTGATGTCACAGCACTCTACTGAGGGCAACACAATGACACTCTGTCTCCAAAAAACCTCTGCTTCCTGTCCAAGTGCAGATCCTCCAGGAGGAAAACAGACCATCAGAGCCTCCAGGGCCTGTGGGGTGGAAGGTAGGAAAGAGCTGATTCCTGAGGGCCTAGGACAAACCTGCCTTTCCTCACATTTCTTCCCAGACCTAACCTCGGCTTTCACAGAATTCACAAAATTCTGGACAAAACGAGACTTCAACTAGTGACTAGATTATAATGTGGTGTTTATCATTGCTACTCACACTGGGGTCCTCAGACCAGCAGCGTTGGGGGAGCTTGTGAGAAATGAAATCTCCTGCCTCACTCCAGATCTATTGCCTAAAATACAGAATCTGTATTTTATTTCCGAATATTAGGGGGTACATGTTTTGTTTACATACTTTGTTTTTGTACCGTTTGAGTCAAAGTTATAAGTGTGCCCTTCACATAGTGTGCACTGTACCCAATAGGTGTGAATTTACCCATCCCCTCCTCGCCCCTCAGCCGGTTGATTTTCATTGAGATTTATTTCCATAAGTGCACTTTAATATTGATTAATTAGATCCAATTTAGTATTGAGTACATGTGTTTGTTTCTCCATTCTTGTCATGTTTTACTTAGAAGAATGGTTTCCAGTTCCCTCCAGGTTGCAAAAAGATACTTGATGGCCATTTTTTATGGTTGAGTAGTACTCCATGGTATGCATATACCACATTTGAGTAATTCATTCATGTATTTTTTTTTAAAGACAGAGTCTCACTTCGTCACCCTTGGTAGAGTGCTGTGGCGTCACAAGTCACAGCAACCTCCAACTCCTGGGCTTAGGTGATTCCCTTGCCTCAGCCTCCCCAGTAGCTGGGACTATAGGCACCCGCCAAAACACCCAGCTATTTTTTTGTTGCAGTTTGGCTCGAGCCCGGTTCAAACACACCACCCTTGTTATATGGGGCCAGTGCCTTATTCACTGAGCCACAGGCGCTGCCCATGTATTTTTTTTAATTTTGAGACAGAGTCTCACTATGTCACCCTCGGTAGAGTGATATGGTGTCACAGCTCACAGCAAACTCCAACTCTTCTGCTTAAGTGATTCTCTTGCCTCAGCCTCCCACATAGCTGGGAGTACAGGTGCCTGCCACAATGCCCAGCTATTTTTTTGTTGCAGTTGTCATTGCTGTTTAGCTGGCCCGGGCTGGGTCCGAACTTGCCAGCCTCGGTGCATGTGGCCAGCACCGTAACCACTGTGCTATGGGCGCCGAGCCAAAATCCATTCATGTATTGATGGGCACTTGAGTTGTTTCCACATCTTTGTGATGGTGAATTGTATTGCTATGAACATTCGAGTGCAGGTGTCTTTTTTATAAAATGACCTTTTTTCCTTTGGGTATATACCCAGCAGGGGGATTTCTGGATCAAATGGTGGGTCTACTTTAGGTTCTTTGGGGAATCTCCATACAATTTTCCATAGAAGTTGCATTAGTTTGCAGTACCACCAACAGTATATAAGAGTTCCTTTCTCTCCATATCCACACCAGCACCTGTTTGGGGATTTGTTAATACAAGCTATTCTCATTTGAGTTATGTGTTATCTGAATGTGATTTTGATTTGCCTTTCTCTAATGGTTAGAGATATCGAGCATTTTTTCAGGAGTTTGTGGGCCACGGGCGTATCTTCACTTGAAAAGTTTTTGTTCATGTCTTTTGCTAACTTTTTTTTGTAGAGACAGAGTCTCACTTTATCACCCTCGGTAGAGTGCCATGGTGTCACACAGCTCACAGCAACCTCCAACTCCTGGGCTTACGCGATTCTCTTGCCTCCGCCTCCCGAGTAGCTGGGACTACAGGTGCCCACCACAACGCCCGCCTAGTTTTTTTTTCTTTTAATTTGCATATGCAACAGCACGCGGAACACTCCGGTGAGGTCACGTGGCTTTGACCAACCGAAAGCGTCTTCTGAGGAAGGGCATAGCCAGTACTCCAGCGGCATAATTGGTTAGCGCACAGTAACTATGTCCTGCTTCAGAGTGAAACCCAGGGTGTGAGTTCGAGTCTCACCTGGAGCAATACTTTTTTTTTTTTTTTTTTTTTTTTTTTAGACAGATTCTCACTGAATGGCACCCTTGGTAGAGTGCCATGGTGTCACACAGCTCACAGCAACCTCCAACTCCTGGGCTTAGGCGATTCTCTTGCCTCAGCCTCCCGAGTAGCTGGGACTACAGGCGCCCACCACAATACCCGGCTATTTTTTGTTGTTGTTGTTGTTGCAGTTTGGCCGGGGCTGGGCCTGAACCACCCTCGGTATATGGGATCGGCACCCTACCCACTGAGCCACAGGCGCCACCCCTTTTGCTCACTTTTTAATGGAGTCACAATTCCCATTAATATACCAATGCCATTTTTTTGCAAATCTAGAAAAAATAGTTCTATGCTTCTTATGGAACCAGAAAAGACCCCTAATACCCAATGCAATCTTATGGACTAAGAACAAAGCAGGGGGCATCACATTACCAGATTTCAAGCTATATTACAAGGCTACTGCAACAAAAACAGCATGGTACTGGCACAAAAACAGACATACAGGGTGGCGCCTGTGTTTCAGTGAGTAGGGCGCCAGCCCCATGTGCCTAGGGTGGTGGGTTTGAACTGGCTCTGGCCAAAAACTGCAACAAAAAAAATAGCCGGGCGTTTTGGTGGGCGCTTATAGTCCCAGCTACTCGGGTGGCTGAGGCAAGAGAATCGCCTAAGCCCAAGAGCTGGAGGTTGCTGTGAGCTGTGACGCCACAGCACTCTACCAAGGGCGATAAAGTGAGACTCTGTCTCTACAAAAAAAAAAGAATAAAACCAGACATATAGACTTATGGATCACAACAGAGAATCCAGAGATGAAATCATCCTCAAATTCCCATCTGATTTTTTTTTTTTTAAAAAAAAATCTGTTTGTTTTTAATTTTATTAAATCATAATTGTGTACGTTAGTGCAATCATGGGGCACAATGTGCTGACTTCATATACAATCTGAAATATTTTCATCAAACTGCTAAACATAGCCTTCACGGCATTTTCTTAATCACTATATGTAGACATTGGTATTCTACATTTAGTAAGTTTCACCAGTACCCTTCTAAGATGCACCTTGGGTGTGATCCCACCAATCACCCACCCTCCACCCATCCTCCCCCCTCCTCTCCCCTCCCTTGCCCTTTTCCCCATATTCTTGTGCTATAATTAGGTTTTAGCCTTCATATGAAAGCTATAAATTAGCTTCATATTAGGGCTGAGTACAAAAATATGGAACGCTTCACGAATTTGTGTGTCATCCTTGCGCAGAGGCCATGCTAATCTTCTCTATATCGTTCCAATTTTAGTATATGTGCTGCCCAAGTGAGCACCCCATCCGATTTTTGACAAAACAGATAAATATATACACTGGGGAAAATAATTCCTGTTCAGGGCGGTGCCTGTGGCTCAAGGAGTAGGGTGCCTGCCCTATATACTGGAGGTGGAGGGTTCAAACCCAGCTGCGGCCAAAAAAAAAACTGCCAAAAAAAATAATAATTCCTGTTCAATAAATGGTGCTGGGAAAACTAGATAGCTGTATGTACAAGACTGAAACAGGATCCACACCTCTTACCACTCACCCAAATTAACTCATGATGCAAAAGACTTCATCTCAAAGCAAGAAACTATGAGAATTCTAGAAGAAAACATTGGAAAACTATATATATGTATAGTTATATATCATATATATAGTTATGTTATATATGTATAGTTATGTATGTATATATATATATATCAGCCTAGACAAAGAATTCATGAAGAAAACCTCAAAAGCAATCACAGCAACAACAAAAATGAATAAATGGGACCTGATCAAATTAAGCACAGCCAAGGACACAAGCAAAGGAGCAAATTAGACAATCCCCAGAATGGGAGAAAATATTCTGATAAACGATTGATAACCAGAATCTACAAAGAACTCAAACAAATCAGCAAGAAACAACCAGAGGGCAGCACCTGTGGCTCAGCGAGTAGGGCGCTGGCCCCATATACCAAAGGTGGCAGGTTCAAACCTGGCCTCAGCTGAACTGCAAAACAAAAAAATAGCCGGGCATTGTGGCGGGCGCCTGTAATCCCAGCTACTTGGGAGGCTGAGGCAAGAGAATCGCCTAAGCCCAGGAGTTGGAGGTTGCTGTGAGCTGTGTGACGCCATGGCACTCTACTGAGGGCGATAAAATTAGATCTGTCTCTACAAAAAAAGAAAGAAAGAAAGAAACAAACAAACAAACAAACAAACCAGAATCTGTACTTTTATGTATGTATGTATGTATTAATTTATTTATTTTTTGAGACACAGCCTCAAGCTGTCACCCTGGATAGAGTGTCATGGCATCATAGCTCACAGCAACCTCCAATTCCTGGGCTCAAGCGAGTCTCCTGCCTCTACCTCCCAAGTAGCTAGGACTACAGGTGCCTGCCACAATGCCCGGCCATTTTTTGGTTGCAGCCATCATTGTTGTTTGGTGGGCCCGGGCTGGATTCGAACCCGCCAGCTCAGGTGTACGTGACTGGCGCCTTAGCCTGTTGAGCCACAGGCACTGAGCCTATTTATTTATTTTTGAGACCGTCTCATGTTGTCAACCTCGGTAGAGTGCTGTGGCATCATAGCTTACAGCAACCTCAAACTCTTGGGCTCAAGTGATTCTCTTGCCTCAGCCTCCTGAGTAGCTGGGACTACAGGTGCCCACCACAATGCCTGGCTATTTTTAGAAAAGAAGTCTTGCTCTTGCTCAGGCTGGTCTTGATCCTGTGAGCTCAGGCAATTTGCCTGCCTTGCCTCCCAGAGTGCTAGGATTACAGGTGTGAGCCACCACACCTGGCCCAGAATCTGTGTTTCTAAAAGATTCCTAAATGATTGACGTATATGTTAAAATTTGATATTTCTTAGTATAGGGGACACAAAGAGACCTGCATTCAAACCCTGGATCTAGGCCTGGAGCAGTGGCTCATGCCTGTAATCCCGGTGCTCTGGGAGGCCCAGGCGAGTGGATACCTTGAACTCAGGAATTCAAGGCCAGCCTGAGCAAGAATGAGATCCCGTCTCTACCAAAAATAGAAAAACTAGCTGGGTGTTGTGGCGGGCACCTGTAGTCCCAGCTACTCAGTAGAGAGTCACTTGAGCCCAAGAGTTTGACGTTGTTGTAAGCTGTGATACCACGGAACTGTACCAAGGGCACAGAGGGAGACTCTGTCTCAAAAAAACAAAACAAAAACCCCCCCCCAAAACAAAATCCTGGGTCTATACTACTTGCTAACTCCATGATCTTGGAAAAGATCATTAAATTCTATAAGCCTCAGTGTACCCATCTGGAAAATAGGGATTTTATTCGCTGCCTCATGGGATTGTCATCAGGATTAAACGATAGTGCTTACATTATTATTCCTTAGCACAGTGGCTGGAACTAAGAGGTAGTGATTAATTCATTATTACTTCCACTGCCCAACTGCCAGTGTGTAATCACATTTCCTTCCTTTTTTTTCCCCTTCAGAACCAAAATAGCAGTGGCAGTCCACCTACGAGTCAGATCTAAGTCCCTAATGGAAAAGGTACCCCCGGACCCAAATATTAATATAAGAACACTTCTCATCATTTCCACTCCGTTCTAACTAGAAAGAAGGTTTCATTTTTAAACTCCAAGGCTCAGAATCTGTAGGTCTGAGATTATGCAGACTTGGTTGTAATTGGCCTGGTCATGCCAGGGCTAACTGTCAGAGAAGTATATTATGGGTGACCAGATGACAGAACCCAACCTTTGAGCAAGCTGGATAAGAGTTAATGATGTGGCTTGCCACTGGGCTGATAGGACTTCCTGTCACAGCCTTACATCAACTGCTATGTGTCAATGCAGTTAGGAGACGGAGGACTTTTTAAAAAATAGCAGAACAGGTGTCTCCAAGGGTGCTGATCCTTCCTAGGGCAGAGGTTCTTTGGGAGGCCACTGGCTGACCCTAGCCATATTGCCAGATTCTTGAGACTTGAAGCACGAACTTAAGACCTGCCTTTGGAGCCCATTTCTGAGCCACATGAGAAAATCTCTCCCCTTTCATAGTCAGATTGCATTTCTGGGCAAAATTGCTTACATTGATGCTGAGGGGCTCCCGTGAGGGCTCAGCTTCCCTGGCACCTATATTACATACAAAAGGATCTGGTTGGTGATAGAACCCTTTGGTCAGTGCTCTGGATTTGGCCTTTCCTCAGTTCTGGCTGTTTTTAAACATTGTATCTATCAACAGTCTGAAGATAAACCCCATGGTAGGGGTTACAGGACAGGAATGCATTCCCCACTGAGTTGCAGGAGCCAGGGGTAAAATCTTCAGTTGACACCCTAACCAGACACCGTGGGAAAAGTGAGGGCAAATCTCTCTCTTTTTTTTTAGAGACAGAGTCTCACTTTGTCACCTTCGGCAGAGTGCCATGGCGTCCCAGCTCACAGCAACCTCCAGTTCTTGGGCTTAGGCGATTCTCTTGCCTCAGCCTTCCAAGTACTACAGGCGCCCGCCACAATGCCCGGCTATTTTTTGTTGCAGTTCGGCCGGGCCAGGTTCGAACTCGCCACCCTCGGTATATGGGGCTGGCGTCCCACTCACTGAGCCACAGGCGCCGCCCAGAGGGCAAATCTCTTAAAGAAGAAAGGCCAAGTGTGACCATTAGGATGTGGGAGTAGTCGTCTGAAAGGAGATTCTGTTCTGCCACTGCAGCAAGCTCTTGGGCACTATTGGAGAAATACGAACCTGCATTAAACCATATTTCCACAAAACCAAAACCTAATTCAGAGACTATCTGAATACATGGCAGCCAGGCCCAAAGAAGGGAGGTAGAGAAGAGGAGTGGGGCTTCTGCAAAGATAATGTCCTCAAGGTGGGAGATAGAGAAGGGAACAGTCATCAGGCCAATGGTAAGAAGAGGGAGTCATTATGGATGACATTAGTGTTGAATTGAAAGGGATATTGAAAGACAGAAAATGGACTGGGCGCGGTGGCTCACGTCTGTGATCCTGGCACTGTGGGAGGCTGAGGTGGGTGGATCCGTTGAGCTCATGAGTTCAAGACTGTCCTGAGCAAGAGTGAGACCCTGTCTCTACTAAAAGTAGAAAACTAGGGGCGGCGCCTGTGGCTCAAAGGAGTAGGACGCCAGCCCCATATGCCAAAGGTGGCAGGTTCAAACCCAGCCCCGGCCAAAAACTGCAAAAAAAAAAAAGTAGAAAACTAGCTGGGTGTTGTGGCGGGTGCCTATAGTCCTAGCTACTTGGGAGGCGTAGGCAAGAGGATCGCTTGAGTTTGAGGTTGCTGTGAACTGTGACGCCACAGCACTCTACCCAGGGCCACAGAGTGAGACTCTGTTTCAAAAAAGAAAAGAAACACAGAAAATGCTCTGTCTTAAGGGCCCTCTCCTCAGTTGGAAAGAGAACAAATCTTTCCATGGCGACATACTGAGATTTCAAAACGAATGACTAAAATAGGTGACTCGGGTGAATGTGGGCTCCTCCCTTAGATCTGGTCGGGGAAGTGGTAATCCATGTCGTCAGAGAACAGTCACTGGGGTACACAGGGTCTCCTGATCTCCACCCTGAGCCCTCTATGGGACATTACTGCCAAGCCCCAACCCTCTGGACCAAGGCTTTGCCTTGGAGGTGGAGCCCGCAGTTTCCGCTGACTTTGCTGTTTCTCTCTGGACCTTGTGGCAAGGCGGAGGGCCAACACCAGAGCCTTGAGTACTCCGAAACCTCTCCCATTTTGTTCAACACACAAGTGTCTAATGTGCATGCATGCCGGGTGTGTGTTAAGAAAACAACCAACACAAGTGTTTTTCGTTCCTGGGTAGGAAATGGCAAGTCAAAAATCTCTTCTTCCTAAAGCACAGATTTTGTTCCTAGATATTGTCTTTTCTGGCCATGAGCAGTGGCTCACGCCCATAATCCTAGCACTCTGGGAGGCAGAGGCAGGTGGATTGCTTGAGCTCAGGAGTTCAAGACCAGCCTGAGCAAAGTAAGATCACGTGTTTACTAAAAATAGAAAAACTAGCAGGTCATTTTGGCGGGTGCCTGTAGTCCCGGCTACTCCGGAAGCCCAGGCAGCAGGATCGCTTGAGTCCAGGAGTTTGAGGTTGCTGTGAGCTACAGTGATGCCACAGCACTCTACCAAAGGCAACAGAGTAAAACTGTGTCTCAAAAAATAAATAAATAGGCTCAGCGCCTGTGGCTCAAGCGGCTAAGGCGCCAGACACATACACCTGAGCTAGCAGGTTCGAATCCAGCCCGGGCCGCCAAACAATGATGCCGGCTGCAACTAAAAAATAGCCGGGTGTTGTGGCGGGCGCCTGTAGTCCCAGCCACTTGGGAGGCTAAGGAAGAGAATCACTTAAGCCCAGGAGCTGGATGTTGCTGTGAGCTGTGATGCTGCAGCACTCTACCTAGGGTGACAGCTTGAGGCTCTGTCTCAAAAAACTAAATAAATAGGCTCGGCGCCTGTGGCTCAAGTGGCTAAGGCACCAGCCACGTACACCCAGTACATGTATACTGGGGCTGGCGGGTTCAAATCTAGCCTGGGCCCGCCAGACAACAATGACAGCTGCAACCCAAAAATGGCCGGGGGGTGTGGCGGGCGCCTGTAGTTCCAGCTACTTGGAGGCGGAGGCAGGAGACTTGCTTGAGCCCAGGAATTGGAGGTTGCTGTGAGCTGTGATGCCACAGTACTCTACCCAGGGTGACAGCTTGAGGCTCTGTCTCAAAAAAATAAATAAATAAATAGATGTTGTCTTTTCTAGTATGCACGAAGACCAGTCTAGGGGGAGAGACTTAGTTACATGCCTCATCTAGAACAGCGCCTGTTTATCCCTGTTCTTTGTGTCCAGTCTCTGACCCAGGTGTAGATGTTAAGATGGAATTTTGTTGAGGACCCTTTAAGAAGCCCAGAGTACATTTACTGCAAACCTCTGATCCCGGGATGTATTACCTCCCCACAGAGCCCCAGCTGATAGGCAGGTGGTATGCTTCTTAGATGGGATTTGCTTGAGTGTTTAGTGCAGTGGTTCTCAACCTTCCTAATTCTGTGACCCTTTAATATAGTCCTCATGTTGTGGTGACCCCCAACTATAAAATTTTTTTCATTGCTTCTTCATAACTGTAATTTTGCTACTGTTATGAATCATAACGTAAATATCTGATATGCAGGATGTATTTAGGTGACCCCTGTGAAAGGTTATTCAACCCCCTAAAGGGGTTGCGACCCACAGGTTGAGAACTGCTGGTTTAGTGAGTTGAGCCCTCCCTGCACTGTGGCTGCTGGGGCACACCCAGAATCCTTTCACTCAGGGTCATACGAAGCTGACCTGGAGAGGGTGGACAGTATTGCAATTAATACCCAGGTGCCACATAGTCCCCACGGATCACTTGAGCTCACCAACCAAGGAGCCACTGTGTCAAGTTAGAAAACTGTTCATCATCCAGATGTGTCTCCAGATGGCCCTTGACTCCTTCACCCACACCTAGGACACCCATGTCAACCAGTGCCTCCTGTAGCCATTACCCTGACCCTTCTGTAGTTGCAAGCTTCACAAGCCTTGTTCTTCCTAATGATTTAGACAACATCGAATAACTGTGAAAAGAATGAAGGAAGAGTGGCACTTGAAATCTGACACTAGACCAGTGATTTTGAATCGGTGAGCTGCCTCACACTAGTATGCAGCAAAAATTTCTATGTATGCTGCAAAAATTTCTAAATATTATTAATTGAATTATTCTTGAAAGAAGTTGAAAGCACAGTAAGTATATTCTTACAAAGTCTCACTTTGTCACCCTCGGTAGAGTGCCGTGGCATCACACAGCTCACAGCAACCTCCAACTCCTGGGCTCAAGCAATTCTCTTGCCTCAGCCTCCTGAGTAGTTGTGACTACAGGCGCCCGCCACATTGCCTGGCTACTTTTAAAAATAGGGGTCTCCCTCTGGCTCAGGCTGGTCTCGAATTTGTGAGCTCAGACAATCCACCCGCCTCGGCCTCCCACAGTGCTAGGATTACAGGCGTGACCCACCGCACCTGCCTTTTACTCATTTTTTTGATCAACATAATTTAAGTGTGCCATGGAAGTTTATCGGTTCAAGAGTGCTGTAAGATAAAAAAAGGTTGAAAAAGACTGCTCTAGGCTTGGCGCCTGTGGCTCAACGGGCTAAGGCGCCAGCCACATACACCTAAGCTGACGGGTTCGAATCCAGCCTGGGCCGCCAAACAACAATGACAGCTGCAACCAAAAAATGGCCGGGCATTGTGGCGGGCACCTGTAGTCCTAGCTACTTGGGAGACGGAGCCAAGAGACTCGCTTGAGCCCAGGAATTGGAGATTGCTGTGAGCTGTGATGCCACAGCACTCTATCCAGGGTGACAGCTTGAGGCTCTGTCTCAAAAAAAAAAAAAAAAGAAAAGCAAAACACACTGCTCTAGATCGTTTGCTCCAGTTCTTGCATTTTGTATCTGGGCATCACCCTGAGCCAAGTTACCTCCACATCCTTTGACTCATCTGCAGGACTGTGTGACAGAATAAATGAGGTCTAGCTTTAGTGCCAGACCCACAGATTCTTCCTGCCTCCCTTCTTGGTCAGGACAGTACAGGTAAATACACAGCAAATGCCTGGTTTCTTTTTTTTCTTTGCTTCTTACGATAAACCTGTTTAAATGACTGTTGCTGCGACCAGAATTTTTCGCAAAGTATTCAAAACTGGAGTATCAGTGTAAAACCATTTTTCATTAATTTAAAAAGAGGTGAGAAGACCGTTAGAAACAAATGCAGTTAAGAGGGCCTAGAACCTACTGCGCATGCTCAGAAAATCACCCACTAGCCGTGATTATTTGTGGGCAACCGGGCACCAAAACAGCGAGTTACAGTCAGCTTGAGGTTATCTATGGTGATGCAAAAGAGCAAACCCAGGCAGTGGTAAATCTAAGAAATCCTATTTGGGCTCTGGAATGCATTATATATGTGCATATTTTATTTTTCTTGGCAGGGGACTTACTTTTCTAATTATGTTTCCCTTTGGCTATTATTAAAATTAGTCTGCATTCCCCAAGCACACACTACTGACAGCATGTAAGTGTCAGGGTAAAGTCTACCTAGGATTGCTTGAAAATAAGCAAGGCTCGGCGCCTGTAGCTTACGTGGCTAAGGTGCCAGCCACATACACCGGACCTGGCGGGTTTGAATCCGGCCTGCGCCCACCAAACAACAATCACATCTATAACCAAAAACTAGCCGGGCGTTGTGGCGGGCGCCTGTAGTCCCAGCTACTTGGGAGGCGGAGGCAAGAGACTCGCTTAAGCCCAAGAATTTGAGGTTGAGGTGAGCTGTGACGCCACGGCACTCTACCGAGGGCAACATAGTAAGACTCTGTCTCAAAAAAAAAAAAAAAAGGATGTGCTCCAGGTGAGGTTCGAACTCACAACCTCGTTATTACTAATGCTGGCATATTAAGTACTACGTGCTAACTGCTTGCACCACTGGAGCTCCAATCATCGTGTTACTCTGCAGAGCATTTCAGTTGTTCATAGCCTCGTGACCTCACCAGACAGCTCTGCCATGTGTTCCATATGCAAATGAAAATTAAAATACGGTGGTGCCTGTGGCTTAAAGGAGTAGGGCGCTGGCCCCATATACCGGAGGTGGGGGGTTAAAACCCAACCCCGGCCTAAAGAAACACACAAAAAAAAAAAAAGGGGGGGGCGGCGCCTGTGGCTCATCAAATAGGGCGCCAGCCCCATATAGCGAAGGTGGCGGTTCAAACCTGGCCTCGGAGGAACTGCAAAACATAAAACTAGCTGGGCATTGTGGGGGGCGTCTGTAGTCCCAGCTACCCGGGAGGCTGAGGCAAGAGAATCGCCTAAGCCCAGGACTTGGAGGTTGCTGTGAGCTGTGATGCCACGGCACTCTACCGAGGGCGATAAGTGAGACTCTGTCTCTACAAAAAAAAAAAAAAAAATTAAATTAAATTAAAATAAAAGAAAAAAATGGTCAGCGCCTGTGGCTCATAGGAGGAGGGCGCTGGTCCCGTATGCTGGAGGTGGCGGGTTCAAACCTAGCCCCGGCCAAAAAATAAAATAAAATAAAATAAAAAATAAAAGAAAAAATAGCTGCTGTTGTGACGCTCGCCTGTAGTCCCAGCTACTCGGGAGGCTGAGGCAAGAGAATCGCTTAAGCCCAGGAGTTGGAGATTGCTGTGAGCTGTGTGATGCCACGGCACTCTACCGAGAGCGATAAAGTGAGACTCTGTCTCTACAAAAAATAAAAATAAAAAAGAATAGCAGAGTGTGGTGGCACCTGTGGTTCAAAGGAGTGGGGCGCCAGCCCCATGTGCTGGAGGTGGTGGGTTTGGACCCAGCACCGGTCAAAAACCGCAAAAACAACAACAATAACAAAGAAAGAATAGCAGAGTGGCAAGGAAGCTGTTGCCAAAGGCTTCCCCAAAGACCAGAGAACAAGATCATAAAACCCTTCTTGGGTCATCACCCACAATCCTTTATCTTCACTCTTTAACCACACTTGTCATTTCTCATCAGCTTTTACCTGGTTAGATTGATGGATGATCTTTTTCATCCATCTTAGGCTTTTTTACAGAATTCCTAACATTTAAGAAATATCAAGAGTGAAATGTACATTTAATTCCATACATGGACACTCATATGGAGAAATGCATTTCTATAGATTTTACTGGTTAATGATGAACTTGTCTCTTCAAACACTGATTTATAGGCCCAGCACGATGGCTCACACCAGCAATCGTAGCACTCTGGGAAGCCAAGGCAGGTGGGTTACCTGAGCTCAGGAGTTTGAGATCAGCCTGAGCAAGAGTCAGGCCCCCATCTCTACTAAAAATGGAAAAACCAGCCAGGCATAGTGGTGGGCACCTGTAGTCCAGCTACTTGGGAGACTGAGGCAAGAGGATCTCTTGAGCCTGAGAGTTTGAGGTTGATGCGAGCTATGATGCCTTGGCACTCTACCAAGGACACCTGAGTAAGACTGTCTCGATAAAACATCAAAACTAAAACACTGATTCATAAAAATTGAAGTTTACATGAAAACTGAACTTGGGCCAACTATTTTCATATTCTAATGACTCCTTGACCATTGGATACAGTAACCAAGGTCTAGTTAAACATTTCCTAATACCCTCATCTCTATTTTGTGTGGTGGATAGTTGCTTCAAGGCATCCGGGCTTGAGGACACATCAAGAGTATTTTATCCTAAAAGGATAGGAACCAATTTCAGGTCACAACAGCTTCTTTGAAGCATCCCCAAGCATAACCCATGGTACTAATGGGCTGTGTTCTGAGAACACCTTCCCAATTGCTTTGTTCAATGTGTTCTTCACTGGTGATGACAGGAAAACAAACTACCAAAAATGAGCGAGCATCCTAACTGTGCACTCTGGGATTAGCGCACTATAAAGCCAAATTGCTCCTTATTCTGGTCAATGTTTATTTCTTGAAAAACTACCTAGATTAATCTGGGCCAAAATGTAGTAAAAAGTAGATAAGCAATGCTATATGGCATTTGGCTCACTAATGGACTAGGATTCTTGTTAACATTTGTCATCTTTCAGAGTTTTTTTCACACACATAAAAGGGAATTTGAGAGGAATTAGGAGTTATAAAAAAGTAGAAGCTGAATTTGTCGATTATGGAATGCAGAATTGTATTTTCTCCCACTAAGTTACAAGTTGGGAGAATTTTCTGAGTACTTTTCTGTTATTTTTTAAAAAGTAGAAAGGTGCTAACAGTGAAATCACACACACACCTTCCACTAGCAAGTAACTATTATTAACTTATTATCCTTTGGCTGTGTAGACAGGCATATTTTGCTCACACAACAGGGGAAGTAGATGTTTGTGTACCACCATCTGCATCCTTTTTTTATTTTGGTTCTGTAATTGCAAATGACAATTCCTACTTCACATAAATTGTTAGGTTTCAAACACTCAGTAGCTAAAGTTTAAAAACTTAAGTCTAGCTGGGCATTGTGGCAGGTGCCTGTAGTCCCAGCTACTTGGGAGAATGAGGCAAGAGAAAAGCTTGAGCCCAGGAGTTTGGGGTTGCTGTGAGCTATGATGCCACAGCACTCTACTGAGGGTGACAGTGAGACTGTCTCAAATAAATAAATAAATAAAATTTTAAGTCAATCTTTGCAGTGTCTTTAAATCAAAATAGGTCTAATTACTAGTTTGAAATAAAATATAAATCTGAAGTTGTAATTTTTTTTTTTTTTGGCAGTTTTTGGCCAGAGCTGGGTTTGAACCCACCACCTCTGGTATATGGGGCTGGCACCCTACTCCTTGAGCCACAGACGCCGCCCAGAAGTTGTAATTTTTTTTAAGGTACAGAGAAGGTGAAGTGTTTGAGAGAAAAATAACTTATAAAATGCTTTATAAAACACAACCCCTTCACATGCTATTAACTTTGGAAAAGTCGGGTCTTCTCCTAACAAGACTTTTAGTCTACCTCATACTCTTAAGATTTTAAATATTCACCTTGCCTTTATTCTTTTTGGGGGAGTAGGAATGAGCTTTGCCAACTGGTTAGAAGCCAAGAGTTATCCAGTCAGACCTGAATGGAAAAATCTATGATTTGTTTATTTCATAGTTGAAGTTCAAAAGCAAGAGACAATTTAAATAAAAAAAGAGTAACAGACAAAAATGCAAAGAAAGAAAACAAATGAGTAAGTCCAGAAGAACCTTCAAGAATATTTAATTCGGAAAATGTTATTGATTTAAAGAACTTGACTGAAAGAAAACAGCTGGGTAGAGTTCAAGGTTTTAAATTAAAAACAATCTAACGAGGTCTATGGGGATAACTCTTTGAGCCATATTTTGGAGACCAGATTCATTTTTACCAAGTAAAAGTAATGGCAGTCTAAGCTAAAAAGGAAATTCCTCACAACTGAGGTAGTTACTAAGTATCAGCACATTTTCCAAGTTCTCACAAGGCAGCTTAGCTATTTACAATCTATTTTTCCTCATATATAAATGGGGTGCTTTTTCAAGTTTATGTCTTCTGTGATTTGTTAAAAAAAAAACAAAAACAAAAACACTATACACACCAGCCAGAATATGCCTATTTTATTAACATCATGCTTTAATAAATAACTGGCTACTTCTAATAAAATTAAGCCTCTGTTTACAACAGCCCCCAATATTCCATTTTGACCATTCTGCATAATTTGGTGTAAAAAGTTGAATGAAATGTAGACCCTGAGCTATCAAGTAATTATGTTTCCATATAAAAATAGAGAATTACTCTTACAACTGAAGATTGAACAAGAACACAAACAACCTCTTCGTGGGCTTTAGGTTCTTTAGAATTGGTTGGCATCTTAATGGCTGTCGAAAGCAGGAAGAGACTTGCAGGATTTGTCTTTCTGAAGACTTTCGGGAACTCCTTTGAAAGTGATTAGTTACATTCTCATAGTTTTATGAGCTATCATTTGGTAAGGAAACAAGAAAAGGGCTCCCAAGGGACCAAGGCAGTTGGTAAGTCTTTGGCCTGGGACAACATATGTGGCCTTTGCCAGTTCACCCATGTGGCTAAAGGTCACTGCTAAGATGTAGTCTTCTCAGCTTTACCTACCCCCATCCTCTCACCAAAAAACCCATGAAAATCTCTGGACACAAAGTTCTCCCCCAAGTGGGTTGCTTGGCTGATATGGGAAGTACACAGCTGTAAACCACTGTAAGACCTCTGCTTTACTGATAAGGGGAGGCTGGACAAGAAAAAGACTCCCTATACTTTCTTAAAACAAAAGCTGGGATCCAAAAACAAATGCAAATACACATGCACAGACACAAACTTTGCTTGAGTGTTGACAACTATTCCCTGAGCCCAGGCTGTACCCCAACTCTTAACTAGCTCCTGGGACAGCTCCCTGTTTATGGTTGGGTTTGAAATCTGGACCACTATCACAAAGTGAACTGAGATTGTTGGTCACTTACTGCTGCCATTGGGATACACATATTGATTCAAAGAGGGTCAGTGTGGACATGAAAATTAGCACACAGTGTGGCTTGCTAACTTGACTGGTTTTAAGAAATACACCCCCAAATCTAAGTGTGAACATGTGATAACTGGGACATCCTCAATGCCTTCTATCTTTCAAGGGAGACTATATCAAGAAATCTTTTTCTACATGAATTACACCTTAAGTGGGTTCAAGAAAACGGACCTGTATTTGAGCTTATGTATTTTGACTCCAACCAAAATGGGTAGTCTGCAGTCTCTTTACTCCAGATATAAATGAAATATGTATAACCTTCTTCTTGGTTTTATGCTTGAATCCTGACAAGTGGCTCAGAAGTCCACTGGTGCCTTCACATTCTGTCCTAACTTAGTAATTACAAACCCCAAATCACCTCCACTTCTCTCCAGATAAGGCAACTAAAATAACAGGGATAGATGGAAATTTTGTTGCTTGTTGGGCTTTTTCTTTTAATAAGATAACATGATAAATAAAACCTGCTTCTGTACAGCTATTTAATATTTCAGAAATACGTACATGTTACATGCCAAGAAAGGACCCTGGTTTTCTTGTAAGAAACAAGGTGAGATCATAATTGAAAAAAAAACCCCACAAACAAAATGAGAAAACAACAAACAAACAAACAATAGTGATAAAATCACAAATGCACAACTAACTACAGTTCTGTACCTACACTGTTAGCCACGTTTAACAAGATTCTGAGGAAGCAGGAGCCAACTTAACATACAAGCCCCTTTTCCCCTCAAAACTCAATGAAGAAACGAAGTCAGCATTTTTTTAAACCAGTGGCCACATAGTAAAAACTGTACATTGTTGTCCATTCATTTAAAAAGCAAAGTCACTAGAATGGTATAAAAGTGATAACTGGTGCCTTTTAACTCTTTGATGATGAACACTTTTTCTCAGCATTTGAGAATTATCTCCACTCTCTCTGCATGATCAGGAGGAACAAGATGCAGAAGACAGCGAGGAGGCAGGGCTTCTCCCTGGGACTGATGCCAGCACTGTCAGCTTTATCGTTGGCGCTCTTCCCGGCGTGGTCTGTGGCATTGTACTCGAACTCCGAGATGCACTGCTGATACTCACAGCCACTTCCACTTCCTTCTCCACTATTTTCATCAGCTATTTTTTAAAAAATAGAATAGAGATTTCATTCCCCCTGTTTTCATCACGAAGCATGCAAGAACAATTTGTACTTTAAAATCATGAATGCTTACTGATATCAAAGAAGTCCACATCATTCCCATTGTAAGCATTCTTCATTTTACTGGTCATAACCCGAAGAGCCATGATTTGACGGAGGATCACTCCATCTGGTTTGCTAGTGTCAACCTGGACCTCTGGGTTGTTACCCTGGTTGGCTAACCCATTTCCTGTTACTGCAAACAGGTACCTAAAATGAGAAATAATCTCAGTAAGATCAGGAAAGCAAAATGATTGAGAAAATCATGAAATATTTCTGCTAGACTCTAGTATTCCCACAGAGTGCAATTAAATGGAAGTTCTTCAATTCCTAAGGAACACTAATATCTCCTTTTTCTGGGTATGTCTTGTTTCTCCAAATTGACCATAACCTTTTTGAAAGCTACCCCTTTTCTGGAGGTTGCAGGGAGAGTCAAAGTAAAGTGCCCTCTAGTGGGGACTAACCGAAGTTACTGTGGGGGGGCGGCACAGGACTTCAGTAGGCCAGAGAGTATGACTTTTTTTTTTGAGACAGAGTCTCAAGTTTGTCACCGGGTAGAGTGCTGTGGTGTTACAGTTCACAGCAACCTCAAACTCTTGGGTTCAAGCGATCCTTTTGCCTCACAGCCTCCTGAGTAGCTGGGACCACAGGTGCCTGCTACAAGGCACGGCTATTTTTAGAGATGAGTCTCGCTCTGGCTCAGGCTGGTCTCCAGCCTTTGAGTTCAGGCAATCCACCCGCCTTGGCCTCCCAGAGTGCAGGGAATACAGGCTTGAGCCACCGGGCCGGCCCCAGACCTTTTGAGAACTGGTGCTTTATAAGGCCAGGCCATTAAACAAAGGGCCGAGTGCATTCAATATTTTTAAAATAAGGACCCTCTTGGAACACTCCTAATACTGGAACCTAACTACCATGAATCAATTGACACAGCTCTCTTTCACAAGTAGCTGACTATCTTTTAAGTGTTTCTACTGCAAAGCCCATTCCTAATGCCACGATACAGTCCAAAGGGGTTGCGACCCATAGGTTGAGAACCGCTGATGTAGAAGCTTTCCTTGTTGTTCCTACCTACTGTGTGTGAGTTGCTTCCCGAGGCCTTGACTGACAGAACCCTCTCTGAGGGTCACCCAGGCATCTAGAAAGGGAGAGAGTGCAAATCCATTCAACAGAGGCTGACCTGCTTTTGGCCTTTCCGTTCCAGCAGTCATCCTCATTGCTATTTCCTGCAGCCATCCTCTCATCATTGCAAACATTGCTCGGAAGAGAGGACCAGAATTTCTTGGCCTGTTTTAGTTTCTCCTTGACATCAGTAACCTAATTAAGACAAAATAAATAAATAAATAAATAAATAAGGCTCCGTAAAACAATACAAAACTACCTGCGGATGGACTTTATTTTAAAAAAAAAAAAAAAATTTTTTTTTGAGACAGCTGGGTAGAGTGCTGTGGCATCCAAGCTTATAGCAACCTCAAACTCTGAGGCTCAAGAGATCCTCTTGCCTCTGCCTCCCAAGTAGCTAGGACCATAGGCACCTGCCACAATGCCCAGCTAGTTTTTTCTATTGTTTAGTAGAGACTGGTCTCAAACTCCTGAGCTCAGGTGATCCACCTGCATTGGCTTCCCAAAGTGCTAGGATGACAGGAGTGAGCCACCACACCTGGCTTGACCATTTCTAAAGTATCTCCAAATTGTCAACTTTAGTTGGGAGAGAAAGATGCAGAGCCAATTTATACTCAGAAGTACAGAACCACTCAAACGAATTCCTAATTGACATGCAAGCGGGGAAGGAGTTAGCTCGACCCACTGCCTGCTCTCCCTCTTCGTTGTACCTGCTACCCAAGGCCCTCCAAGTTCTGTGCCCTGTAGATGCAATGGTAGCAGCCTCTTCTCCCCAGGCTCTCGTAGTCAGAACCAAGCGTGTGTACCACCCACGCTGTGAAGCAAGCCTTCCCTTGCTCTTCTTGTCTCCACAGCTCCCTCCTGTGTCCCCTCCTACTACTGGATTAGTACCATCCCACAATCTCATAGCATGTTGCTGTGTATGAAGCAACTTATGTCTGTATCTTTTACTCTTCTCTCATCCTAGCGTTTCCTATGTATCACCTGACGTTCATAAGCCTGGAATGTCTGCTTCTCTTTCACTGCCTCCTTGAGGCCTTTTGGGACCAAGGACCTGCCTTATTCTTCTGAGCCTCCCTGTGCCTAGCACAGGGATGGGCACAGAGTAGATGCTCCGTAAATACACAGTGAAACTAAAGGGAGGGTTTGAGACAAGACTTTTCATATCCCATCTCCTTGACTAGGTAGGAACTTTCTGAGCTAGAAAGTAAGAGAGGCAGATTGACTGATATTTACATACAATTTGCTTGAAAAGTAACTCCTGTAAAACTCAAATTTGTAAGCTTTCCAATGAAAAATTCATTTTGAGCAAATGTTTTCAGTTCTTTGTCGTTGAACACGACCATTCCTGCCAAAGTGCTCACCAATCGGTCCAAACTAGTGCCAGCCGCTGTGGTTGGGCGTTCCTCAGGGTGATGCGGTCTGAAGCGAGCACTGAAGGTACTTTCCGAGATGGAACGAGAAATTCGTCCTGCTGGGACGGGCTTGGGAGGTCCACATCCCTGGAAAACCTGCGTTGGGGTAAGCGAGCTCATATTAGGGAAGTCACATCACAAACCAGAGGGACCCTCCAGCTCTCCTTCCGGGATCCACCCTTCGTTACCTTCTGAGATACTTGCACGCTGTTATCCTGCATGTTCATGATAGCGTCAGAAATCTTCACATCGATGGGGTCCATGACCGATTCAATGTTGAAGGGCCCCTCCAGCCTCTCTGCCACCATCAGCATAGCATCTAATACAAGGTTTGGAGAAGAACAACACAGCATAAAAAGTAAATCACTGGTCTGGCTTGGGTAATGGATCATTTCGTTACTACTGTTGTTTCCTGTGTGGGGACAAAGCATGCATCATCTTTAACTCATGTTTTTGTATCTAGCTCCATTACAGCAAATGACATGTAGTCATCACGTAGCACCAACTCTCTACAACAGTGTGAACTGGCCAGATGACTGCTTTGCTCTACAGCAAGGAAATCCCACCAGGAATCTTCTGTTACATTGACTATTCATTCCTTCAACATGTCAGTGGCTGTCTCTATCCGGCTCAGAGCCAGCTCCCAGCCAAATCCAAGGCTGGACGCAGAATAACATGCCAGTTCTTCCAAAGACTTCTTTCTCTAAGATCTGTGTATTTCAGTTTCCATTTACAAGAGTTAAAAACACAAACCAGGCTTGGTGCCTGTAGCTCAGTGGTTAGGGCACCAGTCACATACACCAGGGCTGGCGGGTGCAAAACTGACCCGGCCAAACAACGACAACTACAACCAAAAAATAGCCGGGTGTTGTGGCAGTGCCTGCAGTGCCAGCTACTTGGGAGGGTGAGTCAAGAGATTCGCTTAGGCCCAAGAGTTGGAGGTTTCTGTGAGCTGTGATGCCACAGCACTCTACCCTGGGTGACAACGTGAGACTCTGTCTCACCAAAAAAAAAAAAGAAAGAAAGAAAGAAAGAAAGAACAGCAAATCAGCTGAAAACTTGGCATACCAATTCTTTTCTTTTTTTTTATTATTTTTTTTAAAACCCCTTAGATCCTTGAAGTTGGAAAAAACAAATTAAAGTGTTCCTAGGAATTCTAATGACTTTTCATACAATGAAACTAAATAATGCCATTGTTGTATTAAGCTAAGCTTCTCATTTTAAATATAAAGGTCTCAATTTATTTTAAAGTAAAGCATGTGCCTTTTTTCCTTTGGAGTGAAAACATAACACAAAACACAATGCACAATATTCACATGCTCACAGGATGTATCTTTACTGATTAGCCTTCAAGTCACTTAGATTTGGAGGAATCTAGCATTTTCCAGTAAGCACCGAATCCCTTCAACAAAACATGCTGTACATGTGTTTCTTGGCATATGTGTTTGTTGTAATTGTGAGGTTTAATATTTTTACCTAATACCTATTGTAAAAAATTAGAAGATCTTGGAAACAACATCCCCAAATGACAAAAAGGAGGCTTGTTGAGCGGCGCCTGTGGCTCAGTGAGTGGGGCGCTGGCCCCATACACCGAGGGTGGCGGGTTCAAACCCGACCTCGGCCAAACTGCAAAACAGAAAAATAGCCGGGCGTTGTGGCGGGTGCCTGTAGTCCCAGCTGCTCGGGAGGCAGAGGCAAGAGAATCGCCTAAGCCCGGGAGTTGGAGGTTGCTGTGAGCTGTGTGACGCCACGGCACTCTACCGAGGGCGATAAAGTGAGACTCTGTCTCTACAAAAAAAAAAAAAGGGAGGCTTATTATTCCCAAGTGACAAGTAGTGAACTTTTAAACCCGTTTGTTCCCATTTCTTTTGTAGTGCTTCCTGAATATCGAGCAAATAAGTTAGGCCCACATCATCGACTGCCTTCAGGTAATCTAAGGATAGCTACTAGAAAGAAGGGTTGGTTTCCGCCAGATTGTGTGTCCTTCCTGAAGAACTTGCTGAGCTTCTACCTAAGGGAGAACAGTCATAAGCTTATCAATGGAACCAAATCTGGTCACTTTCAACCTAGAAGAACTATTACCCAACATTTTAATGCATGCGGTCATGTCTCTAAAATTGTAATTCTGACGTCACAAGCCACAAACAGATTGCTGTGAAATGCAATTTTTTATTTTTATTTAATCATTTTTTTCTCCCTTTCTTTCTTTCTTTCTTTTCTTTTTTTTTTGCAGTTTTTGGCCAGGGCTGGGTTTGAACCCGCCACTTCCGGCATATGGGGCTGGCGCCTACTCCTTTGAGCCACAGGCGCCGTCCGAAATGCAATTTTTTAAAAGGTAATTAGTTTCAGGTGGCACTGTGGTTAAGCGCCAATAAAGGGATGCTCCTAACCTCTAAGTAAAGGCTGATGGCATGAATGTACCATTGTTCCAGAGGAGAGAAAAAATGCTTCTGAGGTGCTAGCAAAAGGAGACTTTTGTCAGTAAGCGGGACACAACTTCAATGTGTCCATCATTGTCAAACCATCAGGGCTGCCACGTAGGGAAAAGAACATTCCTTCATAAGCTGAGATCGAATCATTTGCTCCACATAAAAATGTTACGAAGAGACAAGACAACATCCAATACGCAGAGGTTCAAACACCACACACACAGTTGGTACCTACTTACTCCCTAGTGGGGAGGAAAGGCCAGATCACTAACGCGTTTGTGAGAGACTGAGAGGAACATAAACCCCCATTCTTCTGGCCGTTTGGCATCTTTGTGAATTGCCGAGCCGGCCAGCCACACACCAGGGCTGGGAATGGAGAGGGAAGCCGGGGCCTTTGTTAGGGCTGGTGCCATGGCGTTGTCTGTTACAAGGCTGAAGAATGCGACTGAAGAGCATTGTGCCTGCCAAAGCTGCCGGTCACCCCTGGGGGAAGTCATGATTGGCTATCGATTTGCTCTTCCGTAGCAGCAGCCAACCCTCGTGAGAAGCTTCAGGAGAAGTCCAAAGATGGTTTGGTGTTCTGGTTTTCTTCTGGTTGAGACGAGCCACGGGTCTCTTGTTTGTGGGATATCCGGCTGGCTCCTGCCTCCTGCCAGGAACTGGCTGGCGTCCCCGCCAGCAATCCCCACACTAAATGCCCAGTGGCAGCAACATGTGACATTAATAGGGTTGGCTAGGAGTCAAAGGAGCGTTAACACTGCTACAGTAGGAGACAGAGAACAAGTTGCACCTGGGCATAATTTATACTCATCTAGAAACTGACTTTTTTTTCTGTGCGGGGTGTGTGTGGGGGTATTTGGTTTATTTTTTGATCTAAAGGTTCCATATAGCCAGCCACTTACAAAACCAAGTTCTAAGGTGCTTTAACTACTTGGATCCATCCTGATAAAGGGTGACAAGCCTTCAACATGTACTGAAGGGTCACATTTCATGGCGATACCCATTTGCAGTTAAGAGAGGAAAGGGAGGGCATGGCAACAAGGGGGCAGACTGAGAAGCCCATCCTTAGTCTCCTAAAGGGTCCAGTCCAACTGCATGATTTCAGCGCTCGGCACACTGGCATTAAGTTGCCCACCCCACCCCCCACCTCACGGCCACAAAGCATCCCCTTCTCACTAGGGAGCGTGACACCTTTTGCATTGTGCCTCCAAAAATCAGAAACCCACATCTTATGCCTCACAACCTTACTCAAGGACAAAAGGCAGTCTCCAGACTTAACCCTAAGATCTGCTTTTAAAAAGGGGGGAAAGCCCTTGACCATTCATTAACTGCAGTCAAAGGGGAAAGAAAAATTCCCTGCAAAGAGAGGGGGAAAAAGAATTTACAGTAGAGGTATGTAAATTGGGACTGAATCTTACAACCACGGAACAGATTAATTAAACCCTTGTGAAAAATTCATGAAAAAGTGCTGAAGATTAACAATGGCTATTACTCTTGGCCTTTTATACCTGCTTATAAGAAATAAAGATCAGTATACCCATTAAAAATGAAGTTCAGATACAATTATATACCTTGTCCCTCCAAAAGCTTTTACAGTAACTGAAGAAAATCGATTTAGAAATCCTATCAATTTTCACTTGGGTTTAATTTTGTTTCTTCAAAGATAACAAATGCAATTTTTAAAACACACAATAGCAACAGCAACTATAGCCCTCCTTGTTTTGAAGTAAATGATTATAAACATTAGTGAATTGCAAACCTGGCATTTCAGTGTGAGGATGAGGGTGAGATTAAAAAGAAAGAGAGAGAAAGAAAAAAAACCCAGCAAGTTTACATCTAGAAATGCCACGGGCTTCTATTTCCATGAGAAATATTTTTTGAAGCAAAAATTTCCCCCATGGCTTCATTCCGGGCATGATGGGCCATTTGTGCCTGTGTTTGTTTGCCGGGTCTATGCCTACCCTTTCATGGGATTCTGCTTTTCTCTGTGTAGGTTTTTTCAGGTCTTTTAGCTTTGAGCTATTTAGGCTACAATTGTGCCGAAGTGCTTAATATTCACATCTTTTTTTTTTTCCTGCGTCAGTGTTCTCAGAATCTGTTGGAGCCAATTTATTGATGCACTTTCAAACAGAGTTAATATGGTAATTAGCTCTCAAGCAGACTAAAAAGCATTTCCCAACCCCACCCCACCCCCAAAAAAAACGAGGCAGCAAATTGCACGCATGTTCCCAAGATGTGGACAAGTGAAAAGTAGGTGCTTACAAAGACACTCAAATTCTGTAATTACGCAAATGTTATTGGGACAGGAAAAAAACGTGACTTTGTTTTTGAGTGGGTAGTATGTGTGTGCGGTCCCACTCACATTCAGTATTAGGAGGTTCCACACTGGTCACTGTTGTTTTGAGAAGAATATTTGCACCAAATAGGCATCAAGGTAGCTGATGACTGGACATTAAATTACCCTTAATTTATCTGTCTTCCAAATCATAATTAACCCTCTCGGAAACCGGCCACTTCACTAATGTGGCTGTCTGGGTCCCAGTAATGGTCTCCTAGGTGGAAGATGTATGCAGTACTTAGCTCTGACTTTTACTAGGGAGAAAGTCCTTTCCTTTTCTGCAGAGCTTACTTACTATGAGCTATGATGCTACAAGCACTCTAGCCCAGGCATAGAGTGAGACTCGGATGATTTAATTAAAAAAAAACCAAAGCAAAAAGTCCCCAAGTCTTTTTTTTTTTTTTTTTAAAGAGACAAGAGTTTTACTTTGTTACCCTCTGTAGAGTGCCGTGGCATCACAGCTCATAGCAACCTTCAGCTCTTGGGCTTAGGTGATTGTCTTGCCTCAGCCTCCCAAGTAGCTGGGACTACAGGTGCCCGCCATAACGCCCGGCTAGCCCCTAAGTCTTTTTTGTTGTTGTTGTTTGTTGGCCGGGGCTGGGTTTGAACCCACCACCTCCAGTATATGGGGCTGGTGCTCTACTCCTTTGAGCCACAAGTACCACCCCCAAGTCTTTACAATGATTTTTCACCTGATCCAAATAGCATATGGGGTTATCTTCCCAGTTTGTAGGGGATTTGGTTGCAGTGTAACAGATTTAACATTTTAGTAACTCCTTTCACAGCTCCATGAGGGCTGTACATTTACATGGATACAAGCCTATGATCATAACCACAACTGAGTTTTAGGGGGAACTATCAAAAAGGCACTTTCTCGTTATTAAAGGTTGGTAGTCACTTGTTTCTAATGTCTTTAGAAATGCTACCATTAGTTCAAGGGAACCTCAGTTTGTAGCGATTTTTTTTTATTATGCTCAAATTCCAGTAAACACTAAACAACTAAAACTAAAATGAACATAAATGTCATAGCTGCCAATTACAACATTCCTTGTGAAGAGTAGCTATCTCCAGCACCACAAGTACATTCATTGATTGCTCACCTATGAAATTATTCCACTCAAAATCGAGATCCCCTTGGTTGGCCAAACAGCCTCTCATGATGTTGGAGCAGTAGTTGTAACACGGTTTCACAGTCACCAGACCCTGGCAATGTGAGCAGTAGATCATCTTCAACAGGGCGTGGGTACACTGGGCTGTCGGATTTATCTAATGTGTGAGAAGGAAAAAAAAAACAAAACAGTAATTGTGGGGCGGATATAGACAGAAATCACAATTCTATCCGGTTGACCATGAAGCCTCGGCCCTGAACTTAATTTAAAGAATGAGTTGTGTGATGGATCGCAAGTAGTGAGCCTGGCCTGCCTCTTGAAGAGGTGAACTGAGTCAAGATTAGATGTGTACTGGGAAGGAGGAGACGGAGGTGGAGACGGAGGTGGAGACGGACATCTCATGCCCTTCAACAACCAAGGTGTATTCCATCCCCCACCCCATAAACGTCGATCTTCCACTACCCCCTTCCTTCCCAGTGTATCTCTCTTCCACACATAACTTACTCAATTATTAATTATTAATACTTCAAAGTCCTTTCACAAATAACTTTCCAGGGTGAGCCGTGCGACACAGGCACGGAGGCCACCCTCATCTGCCTACCACGCATTCCCTGTGATGGTGCCCAACACCACTGTTGTCTTTGCCAGATTAGAACACAAGCACATCTTCCTCTCAAACACACTCACTGCCTTTTGAACCTTAACTGCCACATCAAGGATTAGAAGGGTACCCAGCGTGTGTACTCCATTCTGTACACGAGAGCTGTGCAGAAGGCCAAGATTAATGTATTCTACAGGGCACAGTATGAGTATCTTTAAACAAGTCTTGGGAAAGGTAAAGCATGGAATGATCAGGGAACACTTGATGGAAGAAGTGGCTTTCACTTAGGTTTTGAAGCAAGGGACTGGATACAAGTGACAAACGGAAAGCATCCCAAGTAGGGACAATGAAGTGAACAAAAGCTGTAACAGAGTGTACTGGGCATGTCATGGCAGCTCAGAATGGGCTTGAGGAATTGTGGGATATTAAGGCTGGATGCAGAGGAGCTGTATGTGGGGCCAGAATTTAGAGGGGCTTGTACACCAGGCAGAAACTGAGATACGATGTGGCAGGACACGGGGGCTACTAGAAGTTCTTGGGGAAGGGAAGCAGCAAGGATGGAAGCAGGGCTGGCTATCCTCTACAGAGAAATTGGACTTGGTCTTATCCTTCTAGTTCTAAAAGATGGGCATAGAAGCACTGATTCCATCTTGTGACTCACACCTATAATCCTAGCACTCTGGGAGGCCGAGGTGGGTGGATTGCCTGAGCTCAGAAGTTCAAGACCAGCCTGAGCCTGAGCCAGAGCCAGAGCCAGAGCCAAACCTTGTCTCCAAAAACAAAAAAGCTGGGCCTTGTGGCAGGCACCTGCAGTCCCAGATACTTGGAAGGCCAAGGCAAGAGGATTGCTTGAGCACCAGAGTTTTTTGGTTTTTTATTTTTGGGCAGGGCTGGGTTTGAACTCACCACCTCCGGCATATGGGGCCAGTGCCCTACTCCTTTGAGCCACAGGTGCCGCCCTGAGCCCAAGAGTTTGAGGTTGCTGTGAGGCCATAGCACTCTACTGAGGGTGACAAAGTCCCACTCTGTCAAAAAAAAAAAAAAAAAAAAAAAAAGACTTAAGAAAGGATCATGGCTAGGCAGTTAGCTAAAGTTCCTGTCTTCTCATTCTCTCTGTCCCACCCTCCTGTTTTGGAGTCAGTATCAGAGGATCAGTGCACTCCTCTCTATCTGTACCAACCAGTTCTGCAAACACAGAGTTTCACACAATCCAGGGCAGGGAAAAGATGCCAAGATGTGGAGCAACCCGCAGCGTACGTCACTTGCTCTCAAGTGTTACTTTGGAAACCACTTATCGACAGTGCTCTTAGGAACAGAGAAGAACAACTCCCCCCGTCAGGCTCCTATCTAGGAGCATCCCCCACCACCAAACAAAACTCTAGCCCCAAAGGGGGAAAATATACAACACCAAAATGGTAATTGTACACACCAACGTCAACATTACCTACAAAGAATTAGGATTTTTCCCACAGTTTTAACCAGTTCCAAATGTTTTCGTAAGCTCTGAATTAGTTCTTTTACCTATGGATTAATGTACAGTAAAATCTTGGCTAACCCTGGAGCAGTGATTTTCAATTGGTGTGCCCTGAAAACTAAGATCATTAATTAAATTATTTTTGAAAGAAATTGAAAGCACAGTAAGTATATTCTGTTTTTCACTCTCTTTTTTTGGATGAACATAATTTCAGTGTGCTGTGGAAGTTTAGCCATAGGTTCAAGTGCACCATGAGATAAAAAAGGTTGAAAACCTGGGGTGGTGCCTGTGGCTCAGTGAGTAGGGCCCTGGCCCCACATACCGAGGGTGGTGGGTTCATACCTGGCCCCGGCCAAACTGCAACAAAAAATAGGTGGGCGTTGTGGGGGGCACCTGTAGTCCCAGCTACTCAGGAGGCTGAGGCAAGAGAATCGCCTAAGCCGGAGAGCTAGAGATTGCTGTGAGCTGCGACGCCACAGCACTCTTATCAAGGACAACAAAGTGAGACTCTGTCTCTACAAAAAAAGAAAAAAAGGTTGAAAACCAGCTGGGCACAGTGGCTCACACTGGGAGGCTCAGGCATTGTGGGTTGCTTGAACTCAGGAGTTCAAGACCAGCCTGAGCAAGAGCAAGACCCTGTCTCTACTAAAAATACAAAAACTGAGGCAAGAGGATCACTTGAGCCCAAGAGGCAGAGGTTGCTGTGAGCTATGATGATGCCAAGGCACTCTACCCAGGGGTGACAGCGGGAGGATATTTCAAAAAAAAAGTTGAGAAACACTGCCCTAGAGGAATGGTCCCTTTGGACAACTAGGTTTTCTGGATGCCTTCAAGTCAGATTATTAGGATTGTAACACTTCCACTTGGCATTTCACCTATGAACAAACAGGACGACTGGAAGGGAGAGGTGGCCTGAGAATCAGAGGGTAATAGAAGACTTAGAATTCGAAGAGATCACTGGGGGCTGCTCTCATACATAAGAGATAAGAAAATTGAAGCCAAAGACATCAAGCGACTTGCTGACAGTCACCTCGTGACATCTGATTCTACTACTGCACCTTATCAAACATTTGTGACAAAACTATTTCCCAGATCTATCACGTTTCCCTGGTCTCCCAGAGTGCTAGAACTACAAGCATGACCCACCATGCCCCGCTTAAAAAAAAAAAAAAAGCTTTTCAAAGAAGTCCTTTCTCATTGTTTTTTGAAATGAGTCTAGGAAGTGGTTTGTTGCATTCTTAGTTCAACTGCAAGTCAAATCATTTATGTACCAGAACTTATAGTGCCCTCCCTTACAATAAGCTAATGGAAGATCAAGTTTTAAAAAGAGACCACAGTAGAGTTTTATTAAAGAAAAATTATGAAGCTGGGTTTGGTGGAATTTATCCATTTCATTCTTTGGCTAAGTACTGGCTCATGCTCTGCACATCATTTGCTGGGTAACTACTAAAAGTGATCACAAAGAACTCGGCTATAACATGCTATGGAAACACTAAATAATACCAAAAATGAAGAGATAAGGAAGTTATATAAGAAAACTGGTAGCCGGGCATTGTGGCGGGCGCCTGTAGTCCCAGTTACTCGGGAGGCTGAGGCAAGAGAATCGCCTAAGCCCAGGAGTTGGAGGTTGCTGTGAGCTGTGTGACGCCCGGGCACTCTACCGAGGGCGATAAAGTGAAACTCTGTCTCTACAAAAAAAAAAAAAAAAGAAAACTGGGATGAGAAAGGACATATGAAATACCAAAGTTAAAGGAAATCTGTCTTTCATCTCATAGCCACTAATCAGACAACCAGGCGGTATTTTACACGAAGGGAATTCAGAACCTGAAAAGGAGATCTCTCAGAGTGGGATAAGGCTCTACCAGATAGAAAAGGGAAAGGTTTTAAAAGTGTCATGAGGCCTAAAGAAACAAGAGTCTCCTGAAACACCTCATCCCCTCAAAAGAAGTGTCACTTTTTATGTTGGAAGCTAATTTAGAAAGCAGTTGGTCTACATGGAGAAGTATCTCACTAGACACTTGGATGAGATAGCATATTGTTAATAAAGCAATAATGACTTGCTGGGCCTTGAACGGTTCTATCCTTTTGCCCCAGCCTCCTGAGTAAGCTGGCACTATAGGCACCTGCCACCATGCTCAGCTATTTTTATTTTTAGTAGAGATGGGGTCTTGGCTCTTGCTCAGGCCGGTCTCAAACTCCTGAGCTCAGGTGATCCACCTGCCTGGGCCTTCCAGAGTGCTAGGATTGCAGGCCTGATCCACCGTATCCATTTCCTTTTTACCTCATTAAGACTCTTTAAAAAGTACTCATCCCTGCCTTCTTCAGGATTCACATTTATCACGAATTGGCATGCCATTTCTGCTATAAAAAGCCTTTGCAGAGAAGTTGTCTTTCCTGAGAAGACTCTTTTAATATAGAGCGAGACTTTCTACCAAATAACCTGCATTTTCCAAACACCACATTAAAAGCTACTGCGAGCAGACTGAAAAAAGAAAGACGCTGAAGCAGAACTCTTCAGGCAGCCTGGATTTCATTTCAGTAATTCAGACCGAGCCTTAAGCCACATTACACAGTGATGGCAGTCAACATGCTGTGCTGAAGTTAGAAACACATTTCCTTTCAGTTCATTCCACCTCCTAACATACATTCATTGGAGTAATTCTTTTTTTTTTGTGGGGGGGGTATAACCAATAGTACCAAACAAACAGGAAAGGTCCAGATTTTATCTACTTCTTGGTAACATAAGTACCCAATAAAAATAATAGAACTATATCCCCAAAACGTGGTAACAGAAAGAGATAAGGAACCCTCACTTGCCATGGAATGTGATGAGTTTGTTCAATAATTTCCTAACTAGTTTTCAATTCAATGCATGAACACTGAGAAAGGAGGTTGAGAAGTTTCTATTTCTCTGATAACAGAATTTTAAGAATATTAAAAATACATAAACTAGGATTTATTCAGGAATATTTGTGGACAAGTTGCAGACAAAAAAGAAGCAAGCTCCATAAATACTTAAAAGTATGCCTTTTTTCTTTCCTTTTCTTTTTTTTTCAGTCTCACTCTGGTCACTCTTGGTAGAGTAAGGCGGTATCATAGCTCACAGCAACCTTGAACTCTTGGGCTCAAGTGAGCCTCTTGTCTCAACCTCTTCAATAGCTGGGACTATAGGCACCTGCCACCATGCCTATCTAGTTTTTCCATTTTTAGTAGAGATGAGGTTTCGTTCTTGCTCAGGCTGGTCTTGAACTCCTGAACTCAGGCAATCTACCTGCCTTGGCCTCCAAGAGACCTGAGCCTACAGATATGAGCTACCATGCCTGGCCTCACTTAGTTATGACCTATAAGACAAAGCATCATTGTATTTTTTTTTTTTTTTTTGAGACAGAGCCTCAAGCTGTCACCCTGGATAGAGTGCCGTGGCATCACAGTTCACAGCAACCTCCGATTCCTGGGCTCAAGCGAGTCTCCTGCCTCCACCTCCCAAGTAGCTGGGACTACAGGCGCCAGCCACAACGCCCGACCATTTTTTGGTTGTAGCCGTCATTGTTGTTTGGCAGGCCCGGGCTGGATTCAAACCCACCAACTCTGGTACACATGGCTTGTGCCTTAGCCCGTTGAGCCACAGGTGCCGAGCCAAAGCATCATTGTATTAACCACCCTGAAAAGGGCTTTGTTTTTGTTTTCAGAGTATGTAACTTCAATTTATTCAGCCATTGACACCTGCTACTCTCCTACCATCCCCACCCCTACCATAGCTTGAGGCACTCTCACCTTGTTTGTAATTCTAGTCTTAAGACTGTTAGTGAAAAAGAATATTGTGAGGTAGCGCCTGTGGCTCAGTGAGAAGGGTGCTGGCCCCATATACTGAGGGGGGTGGGTCCGAACCCAGCCTCGGCCAAACTGCAACAAAAAATAGCCGAGCGTTGTGGGGGGCGCCAGTGTTCCCAGCTACTTGGGAGGCTGAGGCAAGAGTATCACTTGAACCCAAGAGTTTGAGATTGCTATGAGCTGTGACACCACAACACTCTACCGAGGGCGACAAAGTGAGACTAAAGTGAGACTCTTGTCTCTAAAAAAAGAAAAGAATATTATGGGTTGAATAAATGTCTATTCTTTGCTTAAAAGCTTTGTGGATTGTCATTTTTAAATGTTTATAGCTTGATAAGTGGTTAGCACACCAGCCCTGCACACTAGGGGCTGCAAGTTTAAGCCTCGCCTCGGCCTGATAAATAAACAAACAAAAAACACATATATGTTTATAGTGACTTTGGGAAATGTCAAAATAACTTTAGTATTCTTGTAGGTGTCACTGTACTATGAATAGACAGAAATCAACAGGGAGCAATGGAAACTGTTTTCAAAGCAGGACAGCAATGGAAATTGTTTTCAAGATACTACAATGGTGTGGTACTGTTTTCAAATTATAGCCCCTATAGTTTGGGGTGGGGTGCAGACATAGATCCATTCTGTCAGTGTTAATTGAAACCATGAAAATGCAACTCTCTTTGGCATAGGAGCTATTAATTTTCATGGTGCATGTAACCACTTGTGCATTTCTGAAGGACCACAACAGACGTCATCCTTCCAGGCAAAACAGCTGCTATAAGCAGGTAAATAAGAAATGTATCATGAACCATGACAAGTAGAGATGGAATAAGTAATACAAAGATGTGTAGCCCAGGCAATTCTTGAACCATCTGTTACTCATTAAGGGGGCTTTTGTGAAGTTTGAATTGTAAAGCTCAATGGAGTGAGCTGAAATCACTGCATGTATGGTCCCAGAAAAACTGAAAGCAAAGCAAGTATACATCAACTAAGAAGTGCCTTTCTCTTGAAGCAAGTTAAGCTTTCTGGTGCTGACGGCCTTTCAAAAGCTTAGAGCAGTAATTTTCAAACTGTGTGCCTAAAAAGTTTTTAAAGATAATTAATTAGATTATTTATTATTTTATTTTTTTGTAGAGACAGAGTCTCACTTTTTCGCCCTCAGTAGAGTCCTGTGGCGTCACAGAGCTCACAGCAACCTCCAACTCCTGGGCTTAGGCGATTCTCTTGCCTCAGCCTCCTGAGCAGCTGGGACTACAGGTGCCCACCACAACGCCCGGCTATTTTTTTTTTTGCAGTTCGGCCGGGCCGGGTTTGAACCTGCCACCCTCGGTATATGGGGCCGGCGCCTTACTGGCTGAGCCACAGGTGCCGCCCTATTTAGATTATTTTTGAAAGAAGTTCCAAGCACAATATATTCTTTTCTTTCTTTTTTTTTTTTGGAGACAGAGTATCACTTTGTCACCCTCAATAGAGTGTTGTGGTGTCACAGCTCACAGCAATCTCAAACTCTTGGGTTCAAGTGATACTTTTGCCTCAGCCTCCCAGGAGGCTAGAATTACAGGTGCCCACCACAATGCCCAGCTATTTTTAGAGACAGGGACTCACTCTTGCTCAGGCTGGTCTCAAACTCCTGAGCATTAGCAATCCAATTGCCTCAGCCTCCCAGAGTGGTAGGATTATATGTGTCAGCCACCATGCCCAGCCTTTACATAATTTAAGTTAGTTTAAGTGTGCTACAGAAGTGTAACTATAGGTTTAAGTGTGCTGTGAGATAGAAAAGGTTGAAAAACACCGGCTTAGCGATAATCCAATCATCACTCAACTTACAACTACAAACCTTTAGCTGCAAAAGTAAACTGCAGGGCATCCAAAAAAAAGTGTGCGCGTCTCTGATTTAAGCATGCAATCAGTCGCCAAGACCAAGATGCTTTCCGTGTTTGGCTTTAAAGACCTCTTTGTAGGCTCGGCACCTATGGCTCAACGGGCTAAGGTGCCAGCCACGTACACCTGAGCTGGCGGGTTCGAATCCAGCCCGGGCCCGCCAAACAACAATGACGGCTGCAACCAAAAAATAGCCAGGCGTTGTGGCGGGCGCCTGTAATCCCAGCTACTTGGGAGGCTGAGGCAGGAGACTCGCTTAAGCCCAGGAATTGGAGGTTGCTGTGAGCTGTGATGCCATAACACTCTATCCAGGGTGACTGCTTGAGGCTCTGTCTCAAAAAAAAAAAAAACCTCTTTGTAGATGAAGTGGGTGAGGTGACACTCTTCAATTAGGAAATATGTGGTCCACTCTGAAAGGTCTTTTTCTAAGTCCACGGCAATTAACTTTATTGGGCACTGAAAGAAGGAATGTTCATTTCTTGGGTTGTTCTAGCTCTACCTGCAAACTATGGTTGGGCAGGAGTTAGGAGAGGTGGGGACCCACATATATTAAAAAGTATTACCTGGGTACCCAAACTGGTAGAGAATCTTCTTATATTTATAAATTAATGGAACAGATTTTTCAGTATGCTCAATTCAATGGCTCAGCACCTGTAGCTCAGTGGCTAGGGTGCCAGCCACATACACTGGAGTTGGCAGATTCAAATCCAGCTCGGGCCTGCCAAACAACAATGACAACCACAACTAAAAAATAGCTGCCGTTGTGGTGGGCGCCTGTAGTCCCAGCTACTTGGGAGGCTGAGGCAAGAGAATTGCTTGAGCCCAAGAGTTTGAGGTTGCTGTGAGCAGTGATGCCACAGCACTCTACTGAGGGTGACATTTTTTTTCAGACTCTGTCTCAAAAAAAAAGAGAAACTGACACAAAGAAGAATGTGTGACCCAATATGAAACAATGACAACCACTTTCTGACTATTTCACGTTGGGTCACATGCTCTTCATTGGATAAGTGAGGGTGTTTGAATATTAAACATCAAATTCAAGTTTATTGATTTCCCACAATTGATTCTGAGAATGCAACACAGGAAAGCCACAACTTCTTACTTCTCCCTATCTTGGGAGGTGTGATGATGAGACTTTTCTAGCCCTTGATTTATTAACCTGCAATGATTTGTCTCAAAGCCTTTTTCTTGTTTTGGCCACCTCCCTACCCCCAAGTTGGTGGGTTCCAGAATTTCAATTCTCTGAAGTAGCTCTGACCTTAAGAAGTGAGGCTAACACCAAGACAGGTTTGTGTCAGCTGCTTGATCCTTCTGCAAAAATTAATAGTGTACCTCAGAGGGAAGGAGGATGATTTACAGATGGAAAGCACTATTCAAACACTGGCAAAGGGCCCCTAACTCTTTGCCTTTCTCTTGGGCAAGAGCATACTGTACAAGCACAGGTACACATAGACATTCAAACCCCACAAAGGTGCCTTACTGCCTTTTCAGCTGAGGATGAACCCAAGGAATTATTAAAGGAGGACAAATGTGCTAGGTGAACTGCAATGTAAATAACTTTCAAACTGGATTAACTGTGTGCTATTTTAGGGACTCTGACATAAATATCTCCAAGACAAATAATGGTTACTGGGGTTGGCAGAATTTCAGGCATCCGATTTTTCCTTTAATGATAAATAATCACCTTCCCATTTACCCTCATATACCCCAATGAGTATATGTAATTTATAATGGAAATATCAGGAGGAGAAGTAGACAAAAACATACTGGAAAGAATTGTTTCCTGCCAGTTTATGGCCCGGATAGAGAGACAACAAACATTATATGCACCAATCAAATCAACTAACCCTTATTATTACCAAATCCTAGTATGAAAAATCCTGTGAGTACCTATTTTTCATAACACACCATTCTTTAGAATCTTATTCTTTACTCTGGTGAATAAGTTTCCTCTCTAACTAGCATAATTGTGTACCTTGGTCAGCCCAGAGCAGTCAGGATTGCTTATTACTAATGAGTGACACTTCCTGTCTGTGTATAATCATTAATAAAAACATCCTGGTTTAGATAGTGAGTATTCTTGTTTGGACAGTAAATTATATGGTCACCCTAACTTAACTGTAAATGAACTCTCTGATAGGCCATCAGGTGGCTATTTTGGTGCTGACAGTGCTATCCAATTTTTACGATGACCATTCCCAATCCTCAAGACAACCAAATGGCCTGAGCAGAAGCTGCTGTCATGCATTCAGGCATTTTAGCAATGGCCTACAATTTGTCTTTTTTCTTTGAGGGCCTAAAGGTGGCAGCGCTAAGATCAGTCTTTCAAAGAGAACTTTGCCTAAATATCTTGTTCTTTCCCTGGTATCGAGTCATGGAAGGGTAGAAGTGAAAGAGCCTTCAAGAAGTTTTCAAATTTCATTTAGGGGAGGGGGAGTGGGTGTTGAAGGAGCAGTAGGGACTTTACCCCCACCAGAAATCTTGTTCAAAACCCTACTGCATAAAACCAGGAGACAAAGGCACAAATGTATAGTCTTACCCACTAGAAGTCTTCCTTCTTCCTTGCCCCTTTTTAAGGAACCCCTGAAGTAACCCCTAAGCTGGCTCCAAGGAACACAGTCTGAGAAATACTGGTCAAGTCCAATTCACTTAATTTACAAATGAGGAAAGTCAGGTTCATTTCATCAGCTTCTGGTTAAATATCACAGTTTCTTTTCCTGTACTGGTAATCCTCTAAACAAAGTCATAAGTCAAAAGCAATGTGGTCCACATTAATTGTCATACAAAGCTCTGTCTTCTAAACAGCTCTGCGCATACCTTATAGCAAGGAAACATATGTTTGTGGGGATTAAATGCTTTTCTAGTAGGCTAGTAGGCTCAAACTTAGTCACTCAAAACAACCAAATGAAGCGTCTGTGCATGTATATTTCTTTCTAGAATGAGAACTAAAAAGAGTACGGTGGAATCAAACCCACTTTTAAAATTATAATTACAGAGTGAACACACGTCCAACTTCTAATAGCTACCAAAAAAACAGTACAAAAAGTAATAATGATATATGAGGATCTTTGTCTAGTATTGTATAGTAACTCTAAAATGTACATGTATAAGGATAAAGGTTGGGAGAGGAGAAGAGGCGAGAGAGAAAGAAAAAGGAAGCCTTATCGAGCCAATGGAATTCTGGTGATTCATTTTTCCACCTTCCCCAAGCTGTCTTTTAAAATGGAACAGAACAAAAGAAAAACAAAAGCACAGAATACAAAGGATGCTTACCACTGAGACTTTGCTCACTACGTCTCTTGCAACCGCTAAACCTTGAGCAAAAGTACGGGCGGCTACAAATGCGCGAGTAACCTGCAGCTTCAATTTCCGAGGGACGTCTCCGAAGGGCTTCAGCTGCTCAGTGTACTTGCTCACACATTCCAGGTAGTCATCTGTGAAGTGGTACTGGGAGTTCACCAGGCGGAACATCCGCTCCAGAAGGCGAGCCCAGAAGTCATTTAGCATTTCCTCCAGGTTCACGTTTCCCACCACGTAGTACTGTTTCAACTCTACGAAGAGATCTTTAAATAGCTCAGAATTTTGCATGTACAAATGGCCATATGTCTTCACAAACATATCATTCAGGGATTTCTCTGCATTTTCAAGTAGTTCTTTGAAGAACTCTGAAATCAAAACAAAGCGGAGAGAAAAAAGAAAAATGAAAGAAATGGCTTTTAGCAATAAAGTTCTGTTTTGGGGGTAAACTTGAAAACAAAAGAAAATGACAACTAAATTGGGAAACATGCCTGTAGGTAGGATGAATTTCTTTTGGGGAATCTGGCATCTCAGACACTTTGTTAATGAAAGGAAACCTACGTCACAAAGTCACTTATATAGTTATCTAAGTCTAAGAAAGGGGAAGAATGAAAATTTTAAACCTACAACTTCTCAGGAATCAGTATAACACATACACACACATTCTCTCTCTTTCCCTCTCTCTCTCATTAGGTGAATAAAGAAGAACCACACAACAATGGTCATGTGACGTCTAGAACATGAGGTTTCTTAGAATCTTTTACCAGAAAAAAAAAAAAATCTAAGTCAAAGTTAATCATGCTCCTGAATTGTAACCTAAGACCAAGACAGGTATTTTCAAACGTTGCCATTCATTTACACATGATTTTTTTCTTTTCTCCTTTTTACTTATCTACATCCCCTGCCTAGGAAATGACTGAGGTCAAGAAACACAATAAAACACTCCTAGAAGCAAGCATATTAGTTTTCTGAAAATGAGTTCCTGGCTGTTCCCTGCGACGTTAACACAAATTGAAGGTATACACATTGACCCTGGGTTCCTAATGGATCCACACAGTAATATCCTAAGACTCTTTTTAGTGTTATTTGTGTGTGTGTGTGAGAGAGAGAGAGAGAGAGAGAGAGAGACAGAGACAGAGGATACATGACGGATTCAACGATAAATGCCATTAATGTGGCATTTTTGTAAGACAACATGGAAAATAACTGAAATATACAAATAAGAATACCTTGTTACTGCAGATTTATTTACTTTTTAGCCACCACATAGCCATAGCCTAAGTGTTAAAGATTTTAATCTCTTAAGTACAAATGACAAATTAGTTTTCTCCTGAAGCTATTCTCAGGAACTTCAATGAAAAGAGGAGCTAACAGAGTATTGTAACATTCATCATTCTTTTTTCTTTTTTAGAGACAGAGTCTCACTTTATTGCCCTTGGTAAAGTGCCATGGCATCACAGCTCACAGCAACCTCCAGCTGTATGGGCTTAGGCGATTCTCTTGCCTCAACCTTCCAAGTAGCTGGGACTACAGGTGCCCGCCACAACGCCCGGCTATTTTTTTTTGCTGCAGTTTGGCCAGGGCCGGAAACCCACCACCCTCGGCATATGGGGCCGGCACCCTACTCATTGAACCACAGGCGCTACCCAACATTCATCATTCTTTCTTTTTTGAGACAGAGCCTCAAGCTGTTGCCCTGGGTAGAGTGCCATGGCATCACAGCTCACAGCAACCTCCAAGTCCTGGGCTCAAGCGAGTCTCCTGCCTCGGCCTCCCAAGCAGCTGGGACTACAGGCACCCGCCACAACGCCCGGCTATTTTTTGGTTGCAGCTATCATTGTTGTTTGGCTGGCCCGGGCTGGATTCGAACCCGCCAACTCAGGTGTATGTGGCCTTAGCTGCTTGAGCCACAGGCGCTTAGCCAACATTCATCACTCTTAAGAATCTCCTGCCTACTATAAAAATAAATACCTCATGATACCAAGTTTATAAGCTGGACAAATATAACAAATACCAAAGCAAAATATAAAGACCATGTCAAATAAGAAACTGCCTCTAAGTAAATATGGAGGAGAAAAGAAAATGTGACTCCAGTTTCAAAGCCAGAACATTGGAGATCTTATCAAAATGCAAAAGCGCTACAAAAACCATTCTCTGCTCATGCTGGATGGGCAAATCAGAGGCTGAGAACTAATTCCAAATAGTTTTTCAAAATCTAGACTCAGTAAACTGAAGCCTTTTGGGGGAAGATGGACATGTGTGGCTTTCTTTAACATGCCCAGTTTCTATACCCATGCCTCTGAGCCCCGACTCATCACTATGGGGTCCCTTGAGGCTTAGGGCTAAAATCCACAGTCGTCCCTGGTTCCAGTTTTTCCAAACATTGTATTTTTTTCTTTTCTTCTTTTCATTTTATCTAGGATTTTTTCTTGCCTTTTATTTACTGAGCTTTCTTCAGAGAAAGAAAGGAAAATCCACTCCCTCTGCAGAGTAAAGAAGCAGATACATCAACTCATCCCCACTACACAGGAACAGCCTGGCACTGTGACAAAGTTTTCTCCCCGAAAGTGAGAGGGTAAACAGGCCACAAAGGGCTAGGGCAGTGATTTTCAACTGGTGTGCCATGAAAATCATTAAAGATCATTAATTAAATTACTGTCGAAAGAAGTTCAAAGCACAGTAAATATATTCTTTTTTTACTTTTTTTTATTTGATCTACATAATTTAAGCATGCTACAGAAGTTTAACTTATAGGCTCAAGTGTGCTGTGAGATTAAAAAAAAAAAGGTTGAAAAACACTGAGCTAGGGGAACCCTAAGAGAAGCACTCAGATCAGCCACCTGGGAAGGCCTTTCTTTCATTCTTCCCCAAACCCCTGTGCAGTTTTAAAGTGCGGGGCTGGGACCAGCATGCAATGGGACAGCATCATATGACTACTTGTTAGACATGCAAATTCTCAGTCCCACCCCAGACTTACTGAATCAAAATCCCTGAGGGTGGGCCTAGCCATTTGTGATTCTGCTGTACCCTGGAGTTTGGCAATAACTGTTCTAGCTGCTGAAACCTCTCCCATTTCACCTGTCACTAGCAATCATCAACAGCTCAGGGACTGTGAAGCAGTCCAGGTAAACATTAAGGTTTCAATTAGGGTGTATCTTGCCAATTAATTGCATTTTGAAAACATTTGTTGCATTCCTAGGAGTGATTTTTTTATTATGTCTTGGGGACAAACTTTCTTGTGTGGCACGCTCTCAACTAAATGTTAATGTAGATAATTAAGTGCATGCAGCACTCTTCTGGAATTCAAAGTTGAGAAGGGACCTCAAACATCAATACCATGCTGAGTCACCAGCACCCTTGCTAAGTTATGCTTGTGGCTTGGAGGCCTAAAAAAGAAGGCATACATGGGTTGTGGTATTACATGGACAATGTGCTGTACATGTAGCCATCGCACATTGAAAAATAAGCCTAGTCATCATGAGAACAACATGAAAGCCTTGTGTCACTCCAGTACTGTTAATATTTCATAACCTAATGGCTTGGCACCTGTAGCACAGTGGTTACGGCGCTAGCCACACACATCGAGGGTGGAGGGTTTGAACCTAGCCCGGGCCAGCTAAACAATTACAAAAACTGCAACAAAAAATAGCCAGGTGTTGTGGCAGGCGCCTGTAGTCCCAGCTACTTGGGAGGCTGAGGCAAGAGAATTGCTTGAGCCCAAGAGTTTGAGGTTGCTGTGAGCTGTGACACCAAAGCACTCTATCGAGGGTGACATAGTGAGACTCTGTCTCAAAAAAAAAAAAAAAAATTCATAACCTGCTCTTGGTATCTGAAATGAAGGATTAAGAATTTTATAGACAGGGGTGGCGCCTGTGGCTCAAAGGAGTAGGGCGCCGGCCCCATATGCCGGAGGTCATGGGTTCAAAGCCAGCCCCAGCCAAAACACACACACACACACACACACACACACAAAGAATTTTATAGATGTTTTAAAAACCTCTCACATACTCAGAAAACCATGTGTGGAGAGTGGCAGTGCATAATAAATGTAAACTGGATGGGGGAAATTTGTCTTTCTAGAAATTTTTATTACAGTCTAATTAGACAGGACGAAGGTTAAGATGCATAGTAAGAACACTGCATTCTTTGATTTGAGCCTATACTAGCCCCTCAGTACATACTTGTCAAATTGCATAGCCATTTGGGGAAATTAAAAGAGCAGATTCCAACAGCAATCACAGGCTTCTCTATATTGGATTTCTATCACATTGCTCATAAAATTGGCACCTATCAGAAGAAACTGGATGTTGAGAATTATTTGACTTGGGCTTTTGTACTCATTTCATAAAGTAACTCTCAATCCTCACATGCATTTTTAATGAATGTCATCTACAGTCATGTTGGTTTTAGGGATGAGGGTGTACACTGCTTTGTTGAGCTTAGCTTTAATTTAGAAACTCTAAAAATGTCAAGGTTAGTCCTTTAGGCTTCGAAGTACTGCAGGTCAAACAAATGCTAAGAAGCTGAACATTTTATGGAAAAACTAAATTCTCTTGACTTCTTCATTCAGATTAAGAGCTTACAGGCGGATGTATGCATAGTGCAAGAGAAATGATCTAATGAAGACAAGACTGATTTGAAGCTTACATGTCCCCTTGTCCAACACCATCATGGACCTCACACCTTGGTTCCCATGACTCAAGTCCTGTCTAGGAAAGTGTGCTATCGACATACTAAATCCTAATTCATTTAATCACTCAGAAAATTAATCTTCTTTCCTTCACATTTTAAAAAACTCTTTAATGTGGCCATACAGGTTGGAAATATATAGACCATCTGACTAAGCATGTGGTTCATAAATGCTTGAGAAATTCTATAAAACTGATATAACAAGTTAAAACCTCACAATTTAACTTCTCCAAATGGCTATGCAATTTGACAAGTATGTACTGAGGGGCTAGTATGGGCTCAAATCAAAGAATGCAGAGTTCTTACTATGAATCTTAACCTTCGTCCTGTCTAATTAGACTGTAATACAAATTTCTAGAAAGACAAATTTCCCCCATCCAGTTTACATTTATTATGCACTGCCACTCTCCACACATGGTTTTCTGAGTATATGAGAGGTTTTTAAAACATCTATAAAATTCTTAATCCTTCATTTCAGATACCAAGTTCCTAAATATTCATCAATTTCATTGATGGGAGTCAACAGAACAAAAATTAAGGGATCCAGAAGGCCCAAACTCATTTTTCCTTCCAGGGGTATATCTAACCTTTAATCTTCTTTGCCTCACACTGGAAGAAGAGGAGTTGTCTTGGGCCACCCAGTATATATATAAACACTAATGGAAGCCAATGAGCAGAAAAAGGTCCATGCATATCTTTCATGACAGCCAACCTGCTGGCCCACAGGTTGGATACCCCAAGACTGACCCTGTTAAATGGGACTATGCTACCTATTCTTTTTGCCTCAAAGAGACCTCATAAGGATGGCAGGTAAAATTTAAGTTCTAAAATCTATAAAAGTAGGTATAATACCAATCAAAGCATAACAATTTGCTATTAGGAAAAAAAGGAAAGAAAACCCTTTTGCATCTGTTCCTTCTATTAAAGTAGCAACTTTCGCATGTTCTTGCATAATTCTTCCATGTTCCCACTCCCCCTTCTCTTCCCGTGACATTTCCTTCTACGATAAGGATGGAACACAGATTTGCCACTCAGGTCCCAGTCCACGGCAACTTCAGTAACTGCTGTGATGCTCATCTCCATATTTTTTTTCACTTATTTTTAGAACCCAGGATTGGGGTCAGATATTAACTGCTAAAGAAGAGTTGGACAGGCCCAAGACACCTAGCAATCATTCCTAATAATCATTATTCCCCCCCCCAAATTATAATACACTTAATGGCAAAGAGAGAACCAGGCAAGAGCAGTGTAACCCAGAGTTCCACAATGGTCAGAAGACAAGTTAATTGAAAGTTAGGTCTCCCTTGTAGAGACCGTTTGCATTTGTGAAAAATGCTGCTCAGGGAGTCCATTTTGTCTTGTTTTGAAGAGTGCAGTGGCCCAAACGTAGCTCAGTACAACCTGAACTTCTGGGCTCAAGTGATATTCCTGCCTCAACCTCCTGAGTACAGCTGGGACTACAGGCACCTGCCACTGGCCGATTTTTCTTTTTTTGTATTCTTTTTTTATTTATTTATTTATTTTTTTAGAGACATGGGGTCTAGCTCTTACTCAGGCTGGCCTCAAACTCTTGGCTTCAAGTAATCTTCCCACCTCAGTCTCCCAAAGTGCTAGGTGTGAGATACCATGCCTGGCAGGAAGTCCATTGTAACTTAAGATATTAGTGTCTGAAAGGAAGTCAGAGAGGAGGTGGTTTATAAACATTTGAAATCTGGTGTCTGTGATCAGAGTTTTTATTTCCCCTTCAATTTTCGGTTTGGGGGCCTAAGTACATACGACAATAAAACCTCCATAATTGACCACCTCCCTACATTGACACCTGCCTAAGTTGACCTAATTTTCATACACTGGACATTCACCACATGTATATATCAGTACAGTAGGCCTAGTTCCTTAAGGTGACCAACTCCCTGTGCTGACCCCCAGTTGGTTACAGTCCCTTGGGCGGTCAATTTATACAGGTTCTACTGAAGCTGTTCTAAGGATCCAGCAGCTGCTACTCTTTGAGGTCATGAATGGTCACTTCACACAAGGATGGAAATAAACACTGTACTTACTGTTAATCTCTTATGACCCTGGTTGGGCAAAAGGCCTAACCTCTCTGAGACTTTGCTGCTCATCCATAAAATGGGGCTATCAATCACTCACTTCATAAGGATAATACCTGCCACAAGGTAGATGCTTGATAAATAGACATTATTAGTGATGTGTGAGGTGACAGTACTGCTGCCCTTAGTTTCTTTAATCTATATCATTTTAAAAGTCTTTTTGTTTTGTTTTTGAGACAGAGTCTTACTTTGCTGCCCTTGGTAGAGTGCTGTGGCATCATAGCTCATAGCAACCTCCAACTCTTGGGCATAAGGGATTCTCTTGCTTCAGCCTCCCAAGTAGCTGGAACCACAAGGGCCCACTGCAACGCCCGGGTATGTTTTACGTTATTCTCATTTGCATATGGAACACAAGGCGGAGCTGTCTGGTGAGGTCACGTGGCTATGAACAACTGAAATACTCTGCTGAGCAAGAACGCATGTGGAGCTCCGGTGGCGCAATTGGTTAGCGCATGGTACTTGCGATACCAAGGTTGTGAGTTCGAGCCTCACCTGGAGCATGTCTTTTTTTTTTGTAGAGACGGAGTCTCACTTTATCGCCCTCGGTAGCTTGCCGTGGCGTCACAGCCCACAGCAACCTCCAACTCTTGGGCTTAAGCAGTTCTCTAGCCTCAGCCTCCCAAGCAGGTGGGAACACAGGCGCCTGCCACAAGGCCTGGCTATTTTTTGGTTGTATTTGTTTGGGAGGCCTGGGCCGGGATGGATGGCATCCGCTCCGGTGTATGTCGCTGGTGCCCTAGCTGCTGAGCTACAGGTGCTGAGACAGTTTCTTTAGTTTTAGCAGAGATGGGGGACTCACTCCTGGGCGGACTGGTCTCAAACTCCTGAGCTCAAGCGATCCTTCCAGAATGCTAGGATTACAGGCCAGGCATGACCCATGACGCCCCGCCTGTCGAACTGCAACAAAAAAATAGCCCGGCACTGTGGCGGACGCTTGGAGTCCCAGTTACTAGGGAGGCTGAGACAGAAGAACGGCCTGAGCCCAGGAGCTGGAGATTGCTGTGAACCGCGAAGCCATGGCACCCTAGCAAGGGCGACAAAGTGAGACTCTGTCTCTAAAAAAAACAAAACAAAACAAACAAACAAAAACCAACCACTCTAAATAAATAAATAGATAAATAAAACTTTTAAAGAATGTGTCTATAATCCTTGAATTCTTTTAGAAGAGTTTTCCTAATTCTATAAAACTTCTTTCAATGGTTTTTCATTTGTACTTCATCAAATTAACATGTGAACCTGTCTTTACAATATTCAGTCTCTCTAGTATTATTTCTTCTTGGTAAATAGCATCATTTATTCATGTCTTCCTTTCCTTCTCCCATTGGTATTTTGTAATTTTCATTCAACGTATCTTTATTCTCTCAAATTAAGTGAAGAACCTAGTATTTAAGATTTTGTCATTATTGTGAATCTCTCTTTTCATTATGTTGTCTAGCTTTGTGTCATTCTTATCAGGAATGCAATCAATCAACTTTTGTCATTTACCTTCTATTATACTACTTTGCTGAACAGATTTATTATTTTTAATGAATTTTTTGTCTTGATGCCCTAGACATCTTCCTTCTATAATCCTGTCATTTGAGTGATATTTTTATTTCTTCCTTTCACATATTTGTAACTCAGTTTTTTCTTCAGTCTCACTTTATTACAAAGTTAATTGAGACTGATGAAAGAGACATCCTTGTCATATTATCTTCAGTGCCTCTGGCCCTTGATTTTAGACGGGCATGATGCTCCTCTTAAGAGAAAACTTCTATGCTTTTTTATTTTATTTAATCAGTGGAAGTTTTGCATCTCAAGAAATGTCTTCTTACCAGCTTTTGAAATACCAAGCCTCAGCTGCATTGTGCCCAGAGTGGCCTTCCTTGGTAACATATCTAATGTGACCCCCACCTCTGGTCACACAGTATCACATCTTCCTGTTTTATTTTCTTCCGAGCACTTGTCATCATGTGAAACTATTCCAGCTAGTGAGTGGCTTACTCGGCTCCCTTTCCCATGAGAACTGCAGCTCCAAGAGCGCCTGTTGGATCCCCAGCGCCTAGAATAGTTCTCACTACACATTTATGAAAGGCACAAATAGACAGGATTTTTATACTGAGTCCATTAATGTGTTATCTTATGTTAGAAGTGTTTCTCAGATTATAACATTTTTGTATCTGTGAGAAGACTTCTGCCAAGTCACCGTAATTTTGTTGTATTGTTGCCTTTTTTTTTTTGAGACAGAGTCTCACTGTGGCGCCCTGACTACTAGAGCGCCGTGGCATTATAGCTCGCAGCAACCTCAAGTTCTTGGGCCCAAGCGATCCTCTTACCTCAGTTTTTCTATTTTTATTACGGACGGGATCTCACTTTGCTCTGGCTGGTCTCAAACTCCTGAGCTCAGGCGATCCACCCACCTCAGCCTCCCAGAATGCTAGGATGACAGACATGAACCCCCACACCCAGCCTGTTGCATTCTTTTTTAATGGTATTTTCTTTTAAAGTTCTTTGTATTCATAAAACTAATGCATACTCTTGTTTCTTTGTTATTTCTTTATATCTAAGAAAAAATAATATTTGTTTCATAAAACACGTTGGTAGAATACTCTCTTCTATGTTTCTGGGCAGATTGTTTGATGGATGGTTTTTTGGAAAAATTCTCCGGTGAATTGGTCAGAGCCATGTGCCTGAGTTTATATTATTTTAATATTTCTCTTCCTATTGTTTTCTCTGTGAACCATTCATCTGTGCTTATTTTCCCACGCTATAATCAGTATTATACATATTTGTGTGGGTCCACATCCATAGATACTCACTTATCACCTTCATTAGCGTGTACTGAGAACGATAATAACTCATTCCGTTTAATTATTCACTCATTCAACACATGGTTATTGAGTCATTGCTACTAGGTGCTAGCAGCATAAAAATGAGGAAGATACAGCGTCCGTTCTCATAGACTCCATAGTCTGATTGTAGAGTGTACTGGTTGGTCTCTGTCCTCCTTAATCCTACCTCAATCTATTTTTTGCACTGCTCTGTGCCCTGGGAGGCTGACCTCTATGGACTCAATCCCAACGCTCTTTGATTCTCTGCCTTCAGGTAGGAGTCTACCTTTGGGAGAAATTGCAGGAAATGAGAGGCTGGAAGGTTGGAAGGTCCAAGAGGCTGGCGTATGTATTTATTTCCCAGCTCCCTGCCTTCTAGGCTGTGGTTTTTCTTGATTTGTTCATTTGTTTATTTTTGAGACAGAGTCTCATTTTGTTGCCCTTGGTAGAGTGCTGTGGCGTCATAGCTCACAGCAACCTCTAACTCTTGGGCACAAGTGATTCTCTTGCCTCAGCCTCCCTAGTAGCTGGAAGTACAGGCACCTGCCACAATGCCCCGCTATTGTTTGGTTGCAGTTGTCACTGTTGTTTTAGCAGACCTGGGCCAGGCTCAAAGGCTCAAACCTGCCAGCCTTGGTGTATGTGGCCAGCACCCTACTTACTGAGCTACCGGCCCCGAGCCACCCCTTTCAACCTTTTTTATCTCATGGCACACTTGAACCTATACTTAAACTTTCCCAGCACACTTAAATTATGTAGACCAAAAAAAAAAAAAAAAAAGAATATACTCACTGTGCTTTGAACTCCTTTTGAAAATAATTTTATAAATTATCTTGAAAACTTTTAGCAGCACATCTAAGATCCTCTCATGGCACACCAGTGTGCCACAGCACAGTGGTTGAAAATCACTTATCTAGGGGAACATAAATAAAGCCAAATATGCTGGAGGTATGCTAAAAAGATCCATGGCCTTATAAAAGTGGAAGCTGTTTATCCAAAGGGAAAATGTTTAATGGCTCTAGTTCCAAGGTTGTGAGATGTCCCAGACATTTATGAGGATAGGAGTGAATGCTGAGTGAAAAACAGGGAATGAAGAAACCTCAACCTTAGAAAGAGAGCTTACACTATTATTAAGAGAGAGAATGCCAGATATATCACACCCATATAAAAACTGAGAATTAGCAGGTCAATGCTCCCAACATGAATTTCATTTGCATACTACCTTTGTTCCCAGAAGTCCACTCAGTACAAAGAATGAGCTAGCTCTAAAATTTACTTCTTCTTAATGTAAGCAGTACCAATTTAATATGGAAAAAACTTGAGTGAAAAGGCAAAGCTTTTTCATATAAAAGTTTTCTATGTAAATACCCTGTCTTTTAAAAAAGGGAAGAACATCATGTACTTCTTAAACTTCTATCCCTAGTGACTTCTCTTGCATCAAGTAGACACTCAAAATTCTTGAAACAGGTCAAAGGGCCTAAAGTTCTGCTATTAAATGCCATTAGTTACACCTTTATAAACAATTGACTGGCTATTGATTAATGAGCTAGAATACATTCTAGAATTAACCCATGACCTAAGAGATCAGAATCCCTTTCTAGTCAATCCATTTGCTTGGCATTATAAATTAGTGCCGTATATATTTACATTATTAGGACACTGCCTTTTACATATATGGATTAATTTCCTCTTTACTATAAATGCTGAATTTGACAGCGCTGGTGTGGCACGCAAACATTATCACATCAACAAAATTCTTTTTTTTTTTTTTTTTTGAGACAGAGCCTCAAGTTGTCATCCTGGATAGAGTGCCGTGGCATCACAACTCACAGTAACCCCCAACTCCTGGACTTAAGCGATTCTCTTGCCTCAGCCTCCCAAGTAGCTGGGACTACAGGAGCCCAGGCGCCCGCCACAATGTCTGGCTCTTTTGGGGGTGTAATTGTCATTGTCCTTTGGCAGGCTCGGGCTGAATTTGAAACCTCCAGCTCTGGTGTATGTGGCTGGTGCCTTAGTCACTTGAGCTACAGATGCAGAAGCCACATTAACAAAATTCTTTTTTTTTTTTTTTTTTTGAGACAGAGCCTCAAGCTGTCACCCTGGATAGAGTGCTGTGGCATCACAGCTCACAGCAACCCTTGAGCAATTCCTGGGCTCAAGCGAGTCTCTTGCCTCCACCTCCAAAGTAACTGGGACTACAGGCACCTGCCACAACACCCGGACATTTTTTGGTTGCAGCCGTCATTGTTGTTTGGCGGGCCCGGGCTGGATTCGAACCCGCCAGCTCAGGTGTACGTGGCTGGCGCCTTAGCCCGTTGAGCCATAGGCGCCGAGCCCACTTCAACAAAATTCTTGAAGAAACAAGCTTCCTTGTAAATGCTACAAATCATACTTTCCAAATTATTAGAAAACTAAAGACGTACACCCATCTATTCTTTCACCTGAGATCAAGTAGTCAGTGAAAAATAGCTAAAATAAGCACCTACAAATTTAAGGGGAAAAAGAAGTAAGTATTTTTATTGACAAACTGAGGTTTATAGCTCTCTCCTCTTTTTTTTTTTTTTTTTAAAGTCTATTATCGTGGCACAATGTCACTCCTCAAGAGTGCCTGGTATACCAGAAAGTCATAAATTATACTCAGTTATTACTGATATGGTCTACTATTCAAAACTTTTTTTTTTTTTGAGACAGAGTCTCAGTTTTTTACCCTTGTAAGAGAGCTATGGTGTCATTGCTTACAGGAACCTCAAACTGTTGGGCTCAAGTCAATCTCTTGCCTCAATCTCCCAAGTAGCTGGGACTACAGGAGCCTGCCACAATGCCTGGCTATTTTTTGAGATGGGGTTTCACTTAAGCTGAGATGATCTGCCTGCCTCAGCCTCCCAGAATGCTGGGATTAAAGGCGTGAGCCACCACATCTGGCCTGCTATTCAAAACTTCTAATACACTTGCCAAATTGACCTCCAGAAAAGGTATGCCCATGTACCACCTTTGCTGTCTGAGTTATATTTATTATAGGAGTTTCCATTGCTTGGTTAATTCTTTTTTTTTAGAGATGGAGTCTCACTTTATCACCCTTGGTAGAGTGCTGTGGAGTCACAGCTCACAGCAACCTCCACCTCCTGGGCTTAGGTGATTCTCCTGCCTCAGCCTCCCGAGCAGCTGGGACCACAGGAGCCCGCCACAACGCCTGGCTATTTTTTGTTGCAGTTTGGCCGGGGCTGGGTTTGAACCCGCTACCGTCGGGATATGGGGCCGGTGCCCTACTCACTGAGCCATAGGCGCCGCCCAGTTAATTCTTTTAAGAGAGAGGGTGAGGGAGATGGATAAGAAAGGCCCGAAGCCTGCCTGGCTCAAGACTTCTCTCAGCCAATCAGCTGGAGTCAGTGCTAGATCAAATAAGCACTTTCTTTTGCCTGGACAGACAGATACCTAAAAGTGGGGTGTGGCAGTGATGAACAACATTTCAAACGCCCAGACCTAAAGTGCAAAGAAACAGAGTCAATAGAAGTTCAGCTGAAGCTCTTCTATGTATTTACTCACCTCCAAACAGATCACCGCTGCTTGGAGATGTCATGCCTTCTCAAGAAGTCTAAGCTAGTATTAGAGGCCCCCAGTAAAAGTGCTTTGGGCTCTGTAGAAGCTCCACAGCGTTTTCAATCCAACGAGATAGCCAATGCTAGAGCAACAATTGGTCACACTTCAGATAACAACTCAAAAGGCAGAAAAACCTTTGCCAATAGAGAAATGTAAGTGTTTTGTCTAAGCTCTTGATTTGATTACAGTCACCTGGCAGTCAAGTTTCACAAAGAGATTATAAAAGAATAAGCAAAAGTACCCAGCTTTTTAGTCTCTTTCACATGGAAGGAAAAGAAAATAGAATTGTAAAGGAAAGGAGTGGCAGTGCTTTCCAACTAAATCAAAGACCATGCGCATGAACTGAAAGGAACACTGCATTTGCAGGAAGGCTAGAAGTCCTCCCATCTTTCTCTGTGTTTTTGTGGCTACTTAGCCTGTGAAATGTTGCCCACTACACTGTAGCAGATGTTTTAAAAAGCAATGGAAATTTTCAAAAGTCTTAATAAATGAAATCGGAGACAAGGATTAAAAGCAAATATATGTTGTACATTACACTAAATATTTCTATGACATTCTTACTTTGAGGATGTTTTAGACTTTTTTCAACCTAAAAATCTCCCAGGAGGTCTTTAGAAAGTTAAGTTTGTCTGTGCAAAGGATAATAATAAATCCACATAGTTAAAAAATAGTTAAGATCAGGGGTCATAAAAATTCCAGAAAGTTCAGCTTAGCTAATGGCCGTGAAGCTTAGCTGGACATAGTTGTCTTTTAAGGTAAGTGGACAGCTCACTTCCGCTGAGTTCATACTTTCATGGGTCTATGAATTCTAATACCTTTGAAAGAGCTCAGGAAATTTCACCCCATAATATGATTCCTTGGTAGACAATTTTGAATTAAAGGCCCTTAGAGATCAATAGGCCTTTGGAAGAGGCTTTCCCTCCATCCATATAACAAAATGAACTCATCAAAAGAACTCTTGATTTTCCTTCCTTTTCCTGTTATCTCACTATATTGCAGGAAAGAAAATCAAGAATGCAACCAGGCTCGGCGCCCATAGCTCAGTGGTTAGGGCTCCGGCCACATACACCAGGTCTGCTGGGTTCAAATCCCACCCAGGCCTGCTAAAAACAACAACTGCAACCAAAAATTAACTGTGCTGCTGCGGCGGGCACCTGTGGTCCCAGCTACTGGGGAGGCTGAGGCAAGAGGATCGCTTAAGCCCAAGAGTTTGAGGTTGCTGTGAGCTGTGACACCACAGCACTCTACCAAGGGCAACATAGTGAGACTCTGTCTCCAGAGAAAAAAGAAAAAAAAAATACAACCCAGACAGGGTACAAATAATTTTAAACATAGTTTTTATCTGTCAGGTTCATTTCCAAAGAGAATCATTTACAAGGCAATCTGTTTCCCCCATTTATTCAACCTCCCAAGCAAACATTTATTGCATCTAAACAGAATTACCTATATTCCTCATCTCCCCATGTCCTCTAAATGTAAAGTGCAAAAATATCTGGATCCCATTGTGATATTGGGTAATCACTGTCATTCTCCCCATGTGCATAGTAAACAAACCTCTTCCTCTTATTAATCTGCCTTAATTTTTAGTTGATCTCTCAGCAAATCTTGGGGGAAAGGGGCATTTCCTCTCACTTCCACACCGTCAACTCACTGAGGCTCCAAACTGGTTTTTCTACTGGCTTAATTACGTAATGGTTAACATGAAGTATGGAAAATTTTCAGGCTGGGATTAAAATACAGATTTGCCTAAGTCTGAAGAGCGCTTCCTGCCCAGCCTCTGGGAAATGATAGAAAACAAGGGGGCTTGAAGGCTGAAGGGAAGAGTAGCTGCTCTGATTTACACTTGGCCCATGTAGATACACGGGACAGACAATTATTTCTTTTATGTGTGTTTTCAGCTAATTCAGCAAATTTCTACTATTATTCGAGTTAACAAGCTTCAGGCTCCTGGGAGGGTTTTCAAAGACCTAGTGAAAGTAGCTGAGAGTTAAGAAATGATAGGGGGAAAATAGAGGGTACTATACAGATGGCTAATTAACATCTTGTAAGACCTTTCAGTAAAGCAGCTGCTCTAGTCACATGCTTAAAAGATTCTTGCAGAATTTTTAGAATTCAAAGGGTTTTTAGAGATCTAGTTCAATCCCTCATTTTATAGATGGGAAAACTGAGACCCAGTTAATTGCCCCATGTCACAGTAAGTTCACTGCAGAACCAGGGTGACAATTCAGTGTGTTCTACTTCCCATTCAAGGCTGCTAAATTTGCTCTTAAAATCACAAATTAAAGGAGTTTTCCCAATAGACTAGTATGAAACAACATCTCTATTTCCTTAAGATTTCTTTTAACCTGCAAAATATCTAGCAAACTGCTTGCTACACGGAGTTGTTTAGCAGTAATAGTACTTCATAGCTGTTACATCATTTTTACTATGTAATTCATAAATATATTTAATCTGGCAGCTCTAATCAATTTACCTCACTTGGGTTCTTAACTGGGCTTCTTTTAAAATCGACACACAAAATGCCAGACATTTTTGGGGGGAATCTTTTGCCACAGTCCCAAAACATGGATTATGCCCCACTTCTACTATTTCTATTCCCTTTGCCAAACAATTTTTCCCAACTCCTCTGAACTGAGAACATGATTAGCATATTCATGAGACAACTGACTCAGCTATGTTAATTAGCAGTTGTACTACCACAACAATTCCCAGAACTGGCCAAAAGGGGGAGCAGCTAGCTCTGTCACTATCATGCTCTGGCTCTGTCTCCAGCTTAGGATGGTAGATTTCTGGTACTGAACATCCTAAGATAAACAGTGGCTAAAAAAAATTACAGTATAGAAAAATACAAGCAGTGAGTCCTGACACTCAGGGTATATATCTGAAATATGGGAAGCCTAAGAATTTAGCTGGAGAGGGAGAAGCTGCCAAAGAAAGTATTCTCTATTTCACCCAGGCCTGAACACACTCAACACACACACACACACACACACACACACACACACACACACACACATACACTCACACACTTTAAGACATAAAAACTAGGTTGGGCAAAGTGTCTTGCACCTATAATCCTAATACCCTAACACCTTGACAGGCCAAGGAAGGAAGATTCATGAGCCCAGTTTGAGTGAGATCCTGTCCCTACAAAAGAAAAATTGAAATTAGCTAGGCATGGTGGCACAGGTCTATAATCCCAGCTACTTGGGAGGCTGAAGCAAGAAGATCACTTGAGCCCAGGAGTTTGAGGCTTCAGTGAGATACGATGAGGCCACTGCCTTCTAGCCCAGGCAACAGAGAAAGCAAGACAGTCTCAAAAAAAAAAAATTAAAAAATATAGGGGGCGGTGCCTGTGGCTCAAAGGAGTAGGGCACCGGCCCTATACGCCGGAGGTGGCAGGTTCAAACCCAGCCCTGGCCAAAAACTGCAATAAATAAATAAATATATAAACTGATTTACTTTCTATAGTCTCTTGAGATATGCAAACAATAGAAAATTAGAAGTGTACAACAAAAAAGGACCTTATAGATAAGAGAACTAGATAGAGAAGAGATTCATCACACAAATCTGCTTGACTCCCAAAAAATGCCAGAGCTTACACTAAACCACTGACAATCACGGTTGAATGATGGAAAGATGAGATAATATGATGATTTCTGGTAACAGAAGGTTAATACCCTACAAGCCCCAAAACATTATTTTTAACGAAAACTTTTATTGAAAAGTGTATTTATTAAAAAAAGTAATTGTTGGGTGGCGCCTATGGCTCAAGGAGTAGGGTGCCAGCCCCATATACTGGAGGTGGTGGGTTCAAACCCGGCCCCGGCCAAAAACTGCAAAAAAAGTATTTGTTCCTGCTTTAGAAAAACACAGTAGTCAAGTTTTGATGACAGAGGAAGTTGCCTGAGCTCAAAAGTAACCACTCTGAATTTACTCTGAAAACTAGAGATGACAAAAGTGCTCATCTAAAGTTGCTTGACCCAGAATGTTTCCATGAGTTCTTTTGCTATTTCCTCACTTTGTGTCTCCACTTGTCTTTGTACAACCTTGCTGTTCTACCTTGGTTCCCAGCCACCATCTTGTTACTCTGCCCAACTTACTCCCTTCCATTTATATCAAAGACCCAGGGTTTGGCTTTTACAATAGCTTGGGCAATTCTTTAACCAAAGCACTCACTCTTGCCCTTGAATTTCTCAGAGTCAAGATCCCCCCCTACAGGGTGGGGCCTGTGGCTCAAAGGATTAGGGCGCCGGCCCCATATGCTGGTGGTGGCGGGTTCAAACCCAGCCCCAGCCAAAAACTGCAAAAAAAAAAAAAATCCCCCCTACAGCACTTTACTCAACATCCCTAAGTTATTAGGCCTTGAAAAGTGTTGGAAGAGCGTAGGTGACCATCTTAAAAGTGAACCAATGCAGCACCCACCAGATGATTTATGGTTTGCTGGGTACTAGTCAACTGAGATTTTTACCACATAAAATTATTTCATCATTTCAGATGACCTAATTTGGAGAAAATGTGCAAAATAGTCTAGCTCTGCTCTGATCTCCAAAATAAACCCATTCCACTACTACTTCTTCAAAAAACATTAATCTATGCTAACTTTATTGTCCATGCCATGTTTTCATTTGAAGTCTTAATAAACAAACTAGAGTTTCATAATCTTTTTTCCTGATAGGTTTTGAAGCTGATTAAAATATAAAGTCAACATATTTATTGAATGTGAAGCCTAGTAGGGAAAGGCAAGAGAAACTTTTTCTGTCCTTTTTAAAAAACATATGTTAACACTTACTGATAAAGTTTCTCTGTATGGCGTTTTTAAACAAAAAAACAAATCCTACACATTGGAATCACAGGAGTGGTGCTATAAAACCATGGGGAATAAGAAGGGAAAAGACTAGTAGGCCCATAGGCAATGACCATGGGCTCCACGCCAGGAAGAGAGACAAGTCTAACAAGTGGGGTGACTTGAAGGAGATAGCCTCAGAACTTAGCAGAAGAGCCATTTCTAAAGAGCAGAAATTTTGCTTTCCTTCTAAAGTCCATTATGAAGCCCTTAAGTGCTAATTTTTAGATATTGGCATCTTAAGTTTTCAAAGATGACTATCTAATTATCTTTGTAAGTTTTCTCCCAAAATTAAAAATATGCTTAGGTTATTATCTTCGATGAGAAAGTCCATAGTCAAAAAATACAGTTCTTTTCAATAATAATAATTTAGTGATCAAGATAGACAGGTGGTCCAATGATGTATTCTGCCAGTAACACTCATTTTTCATGCGACATTAACATACTGTTAAATACTCTTAACAGTGATAGCATATGTGTAGTGGGGTATGGGGTAATGAAAAGGATATGCAGATATATAAATTATTCCCATTCATCCAAGAAAAGGAAATAGAATCAAGATACAATTTTGCATGCAAAGTGTTTGAGGAAATGGATAGGGATCAATGATATATTACATAGTGTTTTAGTTCAACTATGTAATAGATTAAATATAATTCGTGATCTAGCCTAAGAACCTAACTAACATACTTTATTAAATTGGTTGTTAAGTTTGAAATAATAAATCTCAAAGCCAACATTTGAAATACAACCTGTTCTTTAGCTGGGGACTGCCTTATCATCTATATCAAATCTAATTTAGTCTAACTTCTCACCATGGTAACAAGCCCTTTGCAGAAATACTCAAAGACATTTCATATCTAGAAAATTTGCCTTGTACTTCTTCACCACACATAATGTCAAGAAAAGCATGCTTCAAAGGTACTATGTAATTAGAATGGCCTTTAAAACAGGCACAAAGGAAATCATTCCTATTAAAACTAAATCTACTTCATAACAGTCTTCAAACTGAGTGAACAGCACCAGAGAAAAGAATCCTGAGGTGTAATGGACTCCGCATTCCATTTTTTTAAAGTCTGTTATCTGTAACATTGCTTCAGATAGGACTGAAGTGCCTCTCATTTGGCTCATATTGGCTGTTTCTTCACAATTAAAAGAAAATGTGCATGTGAGAAGCCACGTCTGGCACAGGGGGATTAGAATGGGTTCTGTTGTGGCTTTTATATGAAAAGGCTACTCCAGAGCCCAAGCTAAAATGAGGCTGAGGATGGAGCCCAGTTTAATGAAGAGTATAGTTTAGCGGCTATTTCTGCGTCGGATGCTCAAAACCTGGGCTTTCATCCTGTCTGTGTTTTACGAATTCTAGTTGTCTTTGGGGATCCATTTTGAAATTTAATTTGAAGTCTAGCATCTGCAAAACCGCTTTTGTTATTTTGACTAAGACAGTTTTCAGATGCCTGCTTTTTATTAGGAAGCCTTTTTTTGAAAAGAACTTGCGTCAACAACACTATTCTGTGTTCACCCAAGAAAATAAATGAAAGCATTTAAATTAAACTAATCTTTTTTTTTTTTTTTTTTTTGGCTTCTTGTGACCATACTTCCATAATGCCTACCATACAGATTCTAGCGCACCCGGAAGAATTCTGGTACTAAACCTGCAGGGTGAATTTGCCCCTGGTATCCATCAAGGATAAAGAACATCTTGGGAGAAAACTTAAGCACTAAAGGAAAAGAGAAGGCCTGAAAAAGTTACTGTACGAACTTAACTGTCAACTATTTAATGTGACTTGAATAACGTACCATCAAATTTCTTGTACCGGGAATCAAAGACAGCTTGCAGATTATTGCACTGTTCACTGACCACACTTTTGAAATCATCTTTACTTTGCAGGCTGTACTTTTCCTCCATCTCTTGAGAGCAGCAGGTATAACCCTGGGGACAGATCTTCAAATGATCACCTGAAAGATAAAAAGTAAAGTAGTTACTCCATTACCATTCATTAAGTCCAAGAGGGCAGGGCGTGATATTGTGCACTCAGTCTGCGAGGCTCCTGCAAAAGGCCCCAGAATCATATGTATCTAATAAGTTTCACAAAGCCAAAAAGAAAATGTATTCCCTTCTTAAAAAAAAAAATCATAATAAAGGCTCCTCCAAAAGGCAAAATAAGTTTCTAATCAGGGAGATGGATAAACCACGGGAAAATGGTGAGGCCAACAAACGAAGATTTAGTATCAACTAGTCTTTTTTATAAATTCCCTGAGAGTCTATGCTAAATACTGTACAAGTCATGCAAATGAGACATACTTTTTCCAGAATGGGGAATTTATGCTCCAACACAGACTATCCTTAATGAAGAATGATTTATATAAAATATGTAACAACCAAAAACTGAGCAAATACATGTTCAATAATTATACTGTGGCAAAACAAAGGGGTTCCTGCATTTCGAGGGGTTGTCAGCAAAATAGAAACTATAGGAGTTCATGCTGGATAATCCGAGTCTATGCTAAATTACAATTTCTATCCAGTTGTGTTCTGGGCAGATGTCAGAAACTGTATCTACCTTATAATTTTATGTGGTGCAGTCACTCATCCCAGGATAGACTAACGGCTTCCAATAAATATAATCTTTATACGGGGATGCCCTAAGAATCAAAGGCAATGTCAAAGACAACACCCTACAGTAGTCTAATCCACGAAGTATCTCCTTCCCTTACACTGACTGCACTCTGCTTGCAGTTTGAAGGTGACAGTTTAGCAGGGCTCTTTCTGTAAGCCCTGGAGTTCCCCTACTTTTTTCTTCTGTCACAGAACAAAAGTTGTGGTTTAAGGACAGAATCCGCCTTCCCTCGATCACCAAGAGATGTGGTGCCACTCAAAAATAAACCATACTAGATACTAGCCACTTTAGTCGCTCTAATATTAATTAGCGTGGTATGATTTTTGTATACATGTTTACAAGGATTTGCTTTCACTATTCCTTCTGTTATCGCTGCCCATGTTCCATGTAAGACAAAAGGGGTCTGAAAAGAATCAAGATCTCAGGAACGAATATATTGAAGACATAGGAACCCATCAATGGTCAGTATGTCCAACAGACGAAGGGCTGAGGAATGAAAAGCAGATCTTTCTAACAACACTAATCATGAGTAACGAAATGGGCCATGAGCTGACCGTTGCTGCTCATTGGCTGTGTACTTATAGGAAATAAACCTTTACCTAACATAGATACTAAAGTAGCTTTGGGGTATGACAGTATTTCAGAAATTTAAAACTGAGTTGGCAATTTATTTGACTAACACTGGATTGTCAACTGCACATATGCAAATAATTACATAATCATGTATGTTCTTGATCTTCATTGCTTCCTGGCAATTAAAAAATATGGAGGGTGTTATTACCAAGAAAAAGGGGGTATACAACACTAAAAGACTTTGTAAGGAAGAGAGAAAGGGCAACAGTCTTCAAATTACTTCCTCATCCAGAAACTGCTAAAAGTTTCCTTAGACATTACTGAAAACAGTCAACAGATAATTCTACCAACTGAATAAAAAAGGAGATTAAAAAATTGCATAGTAGAGTCTATTAGAGCTGTGAAATTGCAGAATATCTCAGATCTCATTAGTGAAAGGAGGGTTGCTAAGGGTCAGTTTTATGGAAACACCTTTGTTACAACTAAAAACAAAACTCTCTCTTCACTGGCTTAACAAGTTCACAGCAGGCCTTTGGTACTGGGACACATAATTAACAGAGAGAGATTCAGTTGTGTCCTAGTCTGGCGGGGGGGTGGAAGGTTTCCACCATTATAGTCTTAACACAATATGAAGGGCCCCAAATGGGTACAGTGCTACAGCTCTATTAAATTATACATATCACACTCACTCCCTCCATAGAAAATGAATTGGAGTGCACAGAATGAGAACTTAACTCACAAGGCTATTTAAGTGAGTTTCTTCACAATAAGGGAGCTGATCGCTTTAACAGATTGTCACAAGCTAAAATTCTTAATAGGCTGTTTTTCAAACCCCTGCAAAGATTCTACTGTGGTATGCATACATTTCCAAGGCAAAACAACTTAGGAGTTTGGAAAATAAACTATGTTCACCTAATCTTTAGGGTTCACACATTAATAAAGGGTCACTTACTGGATCCTATCAAAATGGGCTTCTAAGTTCAAGGAAAAGCACCCTTTTTCTCCACCCCCAATGCATGTGTGTGCACTCTGAAGCAAGAAAATACTAAGAGACAGTAGGAAAGAATCATTTTCTCCATTGAAGAACGTGCTAGGTGTTGAGAGGTTTAAATTTGCCTGCAGGAAATTTACAATAAGGATACTGCCTTCAAAAATGGGCAGCAGCAATAAAAAGTTCCACTGGTAACCTGCTTAAAGCAGATGGCCTCACTTATACTGGCATATAAAAGGCCCAGCATGGTCACGTACTCCACTGTCTCGTATCCATCAGGGGCTCTCAGCAGGGCCTTATGGAAACCTGCTTATACTTGAACACTGAAGTGCATCTTTGTTTTGGTACCATCTAATAAAAAAGAAAAGAAAATAGTGAACTCTCATGTTAGGAGATCTCTCCAGGAAGACTTTTCTGGTGGTGAAAGGCCTGCCTTGCATAACGGATGACAACAGGATAAACACTTGGCTAATGTGTCTGGCACAGTCATCTTCCCCTCAGCACAAAGTTCCCACTCCAACCAACATGTTACTCTGGGCCATACTGACCTGAATGCACCACTTATCCTGTCTGCATTTCTAAAAAGCATTCCTTGAAAATGTAAATTCACATTCTTGCCAAAAGCCCTGACACACATGCAGTCCAAGACACACTTGTGAATAAACCCTGAGACATACTTGGGCTATTGGGGGTTCAGCCAGTCAGGGCTGAGAAGTACAGGGAAGAAAAAGGGCAACGGTCTTATATGTGAAGATGGATTATAGGACTTTGTTCTCTGAGAATCTCTGAGAATTCCAGCAGCTCATTTGGTTTTTTTTTTTTTTTTTTTCTTTTTAATTTGAAAACTTCTACTTCAGGTACCAAAAATGGTTTCTTTTTTTTTTTTTTTGGCTGGGGCTGAGTTTGAACCCGCCACCTCTGGCATATGGGGTTGGCGCCCTACCCCTTTGAGCCACAGGCGCCGCCCAAAAAATGGTTTCTTTTAAAAGCCAGGGCATACATATTATTTGAAAGCCATTCTGCTTTCATGTGTTTGAGACCGCTTCCAAAAGCCTGTGTCTGAATGAGAAATGCATTTTTTTTCTGGAGATCTCTTTTCTAAACCTGGTGATCCCACATACATCTCATTTAAGACAAGATGACATGATTTTCCCTTTAGGCTGAGAGAGCTGAAAATAGGGACGATTAAATCAACATGGGACGGGTGGACAGCCACTGTGGGGGTAGCACTGGATATGTGCACTTTTTAAAAAGGGCCCTAGATGATCCTGACACATGCTCTTCCTTAAGAATTATTGCTAGGAAGGCTTCAGGATTCCAACTACAGAAGATGTGGGAATAGCAGCTGACCGGTTAACCCACTAGTAGCTTGATGAACAGTAGGTTATGTTCTGTAAACTGTCATTTATCTCCCGTTTCCCTAAATCTATCTCCTGCTTCCATGACCCTTGATATATATCTTCTTCTCTGTGTACCTCTCCTAGTCCCTTAAAACCCTCCTGCCTGATTTCTGCTTTTTACTCTCCCCATATAATTCTTCTTTACCCCACCCCACTTCTTTAACTGCGCATAACATGAAACTGAAGGGGTTATTTTATTTGTTGTACTTGTTGAGAGTTCCTTGTTCTTAATTTAAAAAGCAGGTGAATTGAATGCTTTATGGTTTTCCAAGGAAGCACCTAAATTAAGATGCTTTTTGTAAATGGCCCTTGATTAGTTTTTTTCTTTGTGGGTCAGTGGTCTTCAATAGAAAAAAGGTCCCCCGGCCCTGTCCTAGGAGGCTTGGACGGGATTCAATGAAGCATGCTTTTAAAGCTTAACTCTATGGCATTAAAAAAAAAAAAAAATCACTCGAAAGAGCCAAACTTTTTTCAATCACACTAGCTCTATGTAATTTCTCTTTAGTCTTAATATCAATGCCTTAGTTTTCAAAGCTGAACAAAGACAATCACAGTAATTACTCTCAATGCTGCATGTATTGGTTCTTGGTGTTTTTTTTTAAGGACTTCAAATCAGTGGTTAAAGAAGTAGGCATTGAATCTGAGGAATTTATCCCATCATTTAACTACGCTCTGGGGTGAACAATCTGTGGAACTGTGCTTTCTTGCTTTATCTCATTTACTCCTCTCGCCAAACGCTGCCTCTGATGTCCACATAGGGGTATAGCTAACGTCCGTTTATTTCCAGTTGCTCAAAACAGCTTCCCATAGAAAATGTTATAAAATGGTAGGTTCTCAATCAGCCCTCAGCTTACTGACTACTCACTTAACTATTTTCAACTGTATCTAACAACTATTTTCTACATCTGTCTCAGAAAATTCATTTCAAAATCCAACTAAATGCCCCCAAATATGTCTCTCTGATTCTCATACTTTTTTCCGGGATAGGGTGGTGATAAGAGGAATATTTGCAGTTACCACTAAGGTGTTAGCTTTCTTTCTCTACCTGCAGGAGACAAAGTAAATCTCTAGTGATTCCTCCCCCAGGGTCCTAAATGGAGGAAAAACAGCTGGAGACACCGGCAGGCAACTCGGTTCACCTCGGTTTACAGTGTGAGTTTGAAGGCAGATACCTGAACTGATTTTTACCAATAAAGCAACCAAATAACCTTTGTAAACAAGAGACACAAACTGCATCCTAAGGGTAAGGACTACATTGAAGCGTATTTCTAGCCTAAGGGTAAGCTGGAACATACTAAGTAAAGGGGCGGTGCCTGTGACTCACAGGAGTAGGGCGCCGGCCCCATACACCGGAGGTGGTGGGTTCAAACCCAGCCCCGGCTAAAAAAAACTGCAAAAAAGGAAAAGAAAAATACTAAGTAAACTGCAAATCTAAGAGACTTTAATTTTGCATTGGCCTTTATTGAAGAAATCTCACTTGGATCATGAAGAAAACTTAGCTCTTAAGAAAGGGTTTTTAAGGAATGAATTTAAAAGGCTCCAAATACACAGCACGAGTTGGATCTTTCATTCTACCAGGCTAGTGGTAGTCTAGGGGGAGGGATCTGATCTGGGAGTCAGGAATATGGGTTTGAAGCCCAGCTCTACACGGGAGGCTCTTGGGAAAGTCACTTACCCACTGGAAACCTAAAAAGCCCTTTGTAAACAAGGAAGCATTTAGAAAATATAAAACAGTGCGATTACAACACAAAGAAACGAGTGACATCTATCACACTCTGAGATCAGCTACTGAAGTTTTGAATGAAGAAACATTTCTGAGCACTCATACCAGGTGAGGGAGAAGGGCCTTCTCTTAGCACCTTCTCTCTTCCAGAAAGATTTGGAAATAGAGCATTCCAAGTAGGAACTGAATGGCATGCATATGTGGATCATGAACTGATGGCAGCCAAGCCACCAACCAGGACATTTAAAGGACCATCAAAAGAAAGTAAAGCTGTGGGAGCTTAAGGAGATGTGATGATGGAAATATGATATGGTGGCCTGGATAGGATCCTAGAAGAGAATAAAGATATTAGGGGAAAAACTAAGGAGATCATACAAATACTTCCATGCCAAAGTTCAAAGCAGCGTTATTCACAATGGCCAAATATCTAACAACAGATGAATGGATGGCCAAAATCTGATATACTGCGCCTACATAATAGAATATTACTTGGCAATTAGAAGGAATCAACTTCTGCTATACGTTATAACATGGCTAAAAAAAATTTTTTTTTTTTTTTAGACAGAGCCTCAAGCTTTCACCCTGGATAGAGTGCTGTAGCATCACAGCTCACAGCAACCTCCAATTCCTGGGCTCAAGTGAGTCTCCTGCCTCCGCCTCCCAAGTAGCTGAGACTACAAGCGTCCGCCACAACGCCCGGCCATTTTTTGGTTGCAGCCGTCATTGTTGTTTGGCAGCCAGGGCTGGATTCGAACCCGCCAGCTCAGGTATATGTGGCTGACGCCTTAGCCCATCGAGCCACAGGCGCCGAGCCAACATGGCTAAATTTTAAAACACGGCTAAGTATGATACAAGGAGCCAGTTATAAAAGTCCATGTTGTATGGTTCCATTTATATAAAATGTCCAACCTAAGTACATCTGGAGACAAAGTAGATAGAGGTTGCCTGTGGCTAGGGTGGGGAGTAAAGTGTGGGGTGACAGCTAAAAGGTAAGGGGTTTCTTTCTGTGGAGATAAAAAATGTTCACAAAATTCTGCCTCCCAGTATGATCTGCATAGATGAATTATTTGTAACATAAATTATATATATCAAAATGAACTTTAGTTAATAATAATGCATCCATATTGGTTCATCAACTTGTGACAAATGTGCCACCCTAGTTAATAATAGGAGGTTCTAGGAGCAGGATATAAGAAATTCTCTATGCTATCTTCCCAACTTTTATAAATCTAAAACTCTTCTAGTAATACAAACTATATTTTTTTTAAAAAAGCAAGTCTTGACTTTCAAAGTTAAAGGGATAAATACATGTGGCCAGTGGGGGAAAACTTTCCTCATGCTTTCAAAAAATATAAATACTTGATGTAATTCTAATATTGAGGAGCTACATTAAGCTATTATTTGCTGAGGCAATTCTCTTAATCCTTCAATTGCTACTTTACCCCTTCTCTAATTTTTATTGTTCTGAAAGTAAAACAATTTCTTGCTGTGGGTCCAAAGCATTATCACCAATATAGTTTCTGTTCGTTTCTTAGATAGGAATTCACGTAGCCACAAAGTGAGCTAAATGCAGATTGCTGTATTACTCCAGCCCTCCATGGTACCTAAGAACCCCATGAGGAACATACAATGCTCTGCTTCAAGGGAACAAAGAAAGAAAATCTCTGAAGGTTTTTAATAATCCCCGGGGGGTGGGGGAACGTATACATTAATCCATCCTCCCCCCTTCCAAAAAGGAGTGAAATTACTGCATATGATGTGCTATACACGTTGAAAGCCTGAAGTCATTTGACCTAAGCCTTAATAATAAAGCACATAAATTACAGTCATTATGCAGATGTATGATTTGAGATCACCTACCAATCAGTAGGAGAAATGTAGCTAGTTAGCATTTTGCAAAACCTTGCCAAAATATAGCTCTGGAGGGCTTAAGACTGTCAATTATTTTTAGGTCCACTAATCCTGCAAGGTAGGATGGAGAAGGCCAGTCAGGAACACATACATTTCAAAAAACAGTTTTATTATATTTTTCTAAGAATAACTTTGTGTTAAGTGAAGTTGGAAGAGTTAGGGTGACTACTTTAAAACTCTACACTTCGTTTCAGGGAGCTTGCAACAGCTTTAAATGGCACTCCAGATAGACATCAATCAGGGTTTCTTACTGCTTTTTAAATGACAGGCAAATAGTGAATTGAGGCAAATATCTGACAACCTCAGACCCTAAGGCTCACCAAACCCAATGAATGGCCTGAAATACACACTTCAACCTTGTGTTACCATCACTTATACAGCAGAGCAATTGCATCTATTTTGCAAATTTACAACCACTACCTCCAAGGTACAATAGGAATAGTAGTATTACTGATAAACCCAAAACTCTTCAAAAATTCCACGGCTCCTGTAAATACTTCCTTAGCAATCAGTGCTAATAAAAGGCTCACAGGAGTGTGTTGGGGGCCCTAGGGAATAGTGAAGGGCAGGCAGGAAAAGTTGAGGCTCTCTAACTTGTTTTAAAGCTAACAAAGGAGAAGTTCTTCTTTGTGATTCAAGCGCACATACCTGGGTAGCATCATTTGAGGATTTCTCTCAAATGCTAATTTATGATTTTCATTGGACTCATAATTTAATAGAATGTTTGAAGATAAATAAACGATTCCAAATGCCTGTATGGATTTCAGACTCC
>CAUYRH010165994.1:0-28144 GCA_963574655.1 Perodicticus potto | reverse complement strand
TTGCTTTGACATCTGATGGCAGGACAATAGTATGCTACCACCCTTCTATGGACATTCCATATGAACACACAAAACTGATTCCTCTACCAGATCCTGTGCAGAATAATGGAGAAACACATGATCAAGAGCTGAAAAGCAGATTAGCAGAAAAAAGTGAACACTTTGAACAAGGACCCATGATAGAACAACTTAGCAAAATGTTCTTTACTACTAAGTGCTGTTGGTATCCTCATGGACAGTATCGTATTTGTCATAAGAAACTGAATCCTCTGAAGGACAGATGATATTGAGGCTTTCCAGGGAATCAGAGAGAAATGTGCCTCATTTTCCATCTGAGAAAATGCAATCTGGTATATTCATGAATATGTTATATAGTAAAATAGTAATAATAAAATGCCTTTATATATATATATATATATATTAAAAAAAGACTGGCTTTTTCTTCTTCCATCCAAGCTCTGAGTGAGGTTGTGCCCAAGTCCTGTCCTAGGTCTCCTTCCCTCTTTATCTACTCTTTCTTGAAATGTTATCATTTTCTGTTTTATGGCTTTAATCTCCTCTTATGCTGATGACTTCCAAGTGTGAAACTTTAACCCAAACATTTTCTCTGAGCCCCAGAATTATGAATCCAATTGTTACTGGCAGCTTCACTTGAATGTCTAAGAGGTATCTCAACATGCCCCAAATTTCCCTCTCTCCACCATCTGTTTTTCTCTAATTCTTTCCCATAATAAAAAAAGAGCATCACTTTCCAAATGGTTGCTGAAACCCAAAGTTGAGAAGTCATTTTTGATTTTGCCCTTTTTCTAATCCCCTGGATATTGGCTATTCACACCATTATCTAGCTCATGACCAAGTCTTGCCAGTTCTGCCTGAAGAATTTATCATGAAAGTGTCCTCTTCTCTTCATCTCTACTGTCATTCTCTAGTGTCCAAGGCACCATAGTGTTTTGCCTGGACTATTGTCAAACTCTCTTATCTGGTCTCCTTTCTTCCATCCTTGCCCTGTTTAGTCTATTTTCGATATCACAAAGGAATTTTTCCAAACATTTAAAACTAATCACATCACCGCCCTATTTAAATCCTCTATTCGTTTCCTATTTCATATAGACCATATGACTGTAGCTTACCAAAGCCTTCATGAGCTAGTCCCATCTCCCTCTTTCATTGTTATCAACGACTGTTTCTCGATCACTATGCTGCAACCACACTTCCTTGAATGTCCCAGTTTCTTACGTTGTAGTTTCTATTCCTTCTGCCTGGAATGATTTATAAGGCTGGATTCTTAGACCTTCATATCTCTGCTCAAATATCACTTTCTTGGGGAGCCTTTCCTGAGCGCTCTTTCTAAAGCAGCTCCTCCTGCACCCTCCTTTGCTCTCTAATTACTGTATTTCTTTTATCCATAGCACTTGTCACAGATGTAAGTTATCTTGTTACATGTTTACTTACTTATTTTCTATGTATTTTACCACAATATAAATTTCATGGGGACAGAGACCTTTCCATCGTATTCATACCAATATTCTTGGCATCTAGAATAGATATCTGGTAGATAGTAGGTGCTCAATAAATCCTCAGTGAATAAATGGATGAAAGGGGCAACATCCAACAGAGAGGTGTAGGTGAAAGCAGGAAGAGCCCAGAGTGAAGTCACAGGGCCTTAAAGCTTATTCGAAGGGAGGATGGGGCTTTAAGGTGGGGCTTCTTGTAACTGAGTGGGCCGTGCCCCACATGCCCATGTTACCAGGGAAGAGAAGGACAGAGTTTCCAGGGGCAGGGAAGCTAGATGTTAGCAGTGATTAGTTTTGTCTTCTCTGCAGTCAGAAGATGAAAGAGAAAGAAAGTTCTGAAGGCTTGGGCAGCTCCTTCCAAGAAAATCCTGTTAAAATGGCAGGAAGAGCCATACTTCCAGCACTTCACCCTCTGATGGCCAGACTGAGTGACAGTCCCTTCAGGGCAGAGGGTCTAGGCGGAGACCTCCCTCTCCTCAGAGCATGTGCCTGCACAGGAACCTCCAATATTTCCCAAGGCTGAAAATATCTGATGTGCACCCAACTAATAGAAGATCCAAGATAACGTAGGTGAGGTTCTGTGAACCACAGGAGTAACGAGAAATTCTGGGACACCATGCTATGTTTATAACCCCCATTCCCTCTTTACAACCAAATTCAAATCGCAAATAGCAATAGATGACAATGACTGTTTAATCAGCCCAATATACAATATGGTGTGAAACGCATAGGGGGTGAGAGACATCTGGGCTCAAATTCTATCTCTGTCATTTACCAGCTTACTGATCTTGGGCAAGTTGATTAACTTCTTTGAAGCTTTATCTTCATTTATGAAATAACTACCTTTACAAAGTTATTTGGGTTCGAGGGTTTGGTGCATGGAAAAGGCCTGACAAATGGTGGTATGATCATTATGCTGGTATATTTTCGGCTTATAACTCAGAATGTTAAAATACTTCATAGGCATAATAAAATGCAAAGTCTATCTTACCTTTCTTTCTCTTCCCATCTCCAAAATTTGTGGTGAGTCTCTGCCTTTTAGAGAAGCCAAATGCTTCAAAGCAATAAATTTATTTTAAGTAAATTTGGGTCAAGGTTCATATCAAACGTAGATTTGAGTTGGGTTTTGTTACTCACAATAGCAAGAATATTAACTAATATAGCATATAACACAACTCTCTGACAAATGACTGCTATTATTATTACTGTTGTCCTTATAGCAGTCCATGAAAATCATACCCCTAGTCAGAATTGCCTTCAATTTGCCTTCTGTAGTCGGTATGGCTTTTAGAGACAGTGTGATAAATCAAACTTATTTTAAACGAAATCTTTGCTCTTGGTTCTATCCATAAAATACACTTGTTTACTTCCTTCTCTCATTTATTAACTCATCCATTCACCCATTCATTATGGTACAAACTAGGGAAAAGAGCTTCCCATTACTTAAGTCATCTGATAATAGGAGACATAGGGATTCTTCATCCTTCACAGAGGAGCCTCCAATGGGAATGCGAGGGTGGATCTGGTGGTGGTGTCCCATGAAGGAAGACTTGTTACATCTCCCTACAGCAGTGATCTTCAACCTGTGTGCCGTGAGAGGATCTTAGATGTGCCACAAAAAATTTAAAAAATCATTAATTAAATTATTTTTGAAAGAAGTTCAAGGTGTAGTAAGTATATTCTCCCTTTTACTCTTCTTCTTCTTTTTTTTTTTTTAGAGACAGAGTCTCAGTTTGTCGCCCTCGATAGAGAGCTGTGGCATCACAGCTCACAGCAACCTCCAGCTCTTGGGCTTAGGCGATTCTCTTGCCTCAGCCTCCCGAGTAGCTGGGAACACAGGCGCCGGCCACAATGCCCGGCTATTTTTTGTTGCAGTTTGGCCGGGGCTGGGTTTGAACCTGCCACCCTCAGTATATGGGGCTGGTGCTCTACTCACTGAGCCACAGGCGTTCCCCTCCTTTTTTTTTGATCAACATAATTTAAGTGTGTCAGGTGTGCCATGAGATAAAAAGGGTTGAAAAACACTGCCTTATAGTTAGAGCTTTCTCACCTTTGGACAGGGTGTAGATGGACCATTCCTGTCTATTGACAGCTAATGGGAATTTTGCAGGCCTGAGCTGACCCATGTCTGCCTGACCCTGACTGATCTTCACATCAGCCTCCTGGCTCCTATGCATTTTGCCTGACTTTAATTACCCTGTAACAGCTGCTGCCTCTCTCCCTGGTGCAGCCCCAAACTGGGCCTGCCTTCCAGCTGGCTTCATGAAAACAGGCGTGCAAAGGGCTGGAAGACAGTTTCTGCATGTCCTTGAGAGGGGTGTTTTCTTGGTAGCATGACCTGTTTGAGTTGGAGAGAGTCACTGTTCTGTAATCCTCGGCATCAGCAGAAGAATTTTTTGCTATTTGAACTCCCCATTGTCAGAGATAACTGAAAGAACAGTATTTATCGCATGTGGAAAGTGTCCTTGGTTGTGGATCACTTTCATCAGGCAAGCACACCACTTATTCTGCCTCTCCTGAGAACCACAGCTATAGGTTACAAGCTACATGAAGAAGCTAAGCAGCTGCATTAATATGCCAGAAAAATACCCCAGCAAAGTATTCAGGGCAGGGGCGACCAGGACCAGTGCCATGGCATTGGTCAGCTCTCAGTCTGCAAGGCTCTGTTGGGAGCTCTGGGGGGGGTGTAGTAATGCTGGGAGTGGTTCCACAGTTTTAAGGTGGAGGACAAGGGAACCAGGCAGGGGTGGGTGCTCCTGGGCCTGGGACTGTGGGTTCTTCCTGGCCTGATGCCATTCATAGCACTGGAGATAGCTCTCCTTACAGGAGTGGAGCCAGGTACAAAGATCACTGTCAGGTCAGATGGGGGAGGACTCTTTGCTTGAAGTAGCCCGAGATCACGTGACCAGGGCAGAGAGCCGAAATCATCCTCAAAACAAGCAGCATATGGAGATGGAATAAAGTGCAAGAAAGGGGCCAAGGAGACTGGTTTCAAACAAAGGCTGGGAACAGCTAATATGTGTGGGGGTTTCCTTTCCTGGGGGGTTGTTTGATTCTGGGGGTGGGTGTGAGGACTTAAAGTAGAGACACAGGGTGCACGGGGGAAGGCCGAGCCTGGAACCTGGTGGAAGGGGACTCCTCAAGTCCTAGGGCTGCGGAAGTGTGGGACCCACCAGCTTACTGATATAGTTGGCTGCCCTAACTGTAAAACTTTGTCTTATATGGACCTGTGGAATTTTTTCATTTCCATTACCTGTGCGCTATTCTCACATGAAAGGTACCTGTGAAATGCGAGAGACTATGAACAACCTCCTCACTTTTTAGCAGCTCTTCCTCAAGGCTTTGATGTGTCACCCATGCAGAGTTTTGAGTTGTCACAAGATGTAGGTGAGCTCTTTCCTCTCTATCGTCATCACTTATGGCTCCTGCAAAGTCCTGATCCACAAATTAGGTGGCAATTGTTTGTTAAATGTCTTTTATCTTTTCTTCATAGTTGCTCTGCATGTCTTTCTCAAGTATTTTTTTTTTTGTCATGCCATCTAATCATTCTTTCTTCTACCAGCAGTAAAGAACCTCTATGAAATTAAGTTTTTTTTTAAAAAAATGATTCTTTTGGGCTGCGCCTGTGGCCCAGTGAGTAGGGCACCAGCCCTGTATACTGATGGTGGCGGGTTCAAACCCGAGCATGGCCAAACTGCAAAAAAAATAGCCGGGCCTTGTGGCAGGGGCCTGTAGTCCCAGCTACTCGGGAGGCTGAAGCAAGAGAATCGCTTAAGCCCAGGGGTTGGAGGCTGCTGTGAGCTGTGATGCCACAGCACTCTACTAAGGGCGAGAAGTAAGACTCTGTCTCTAAAAAAGGAAATCACAGAGGGCTGTGATAAATTTGAAAAAGATGAGGAAATTTTGAGGAATATTTAACCATTGGCTAAATCTGAACAATAATGATGTAATGGAAAGTTCTAACAGTAAAGAGCTCCGGGCTCCAGGCCCAGCTGAGTTTCCAATTAACAGTGTGACCTCTGAATTCACTCAGCCTCTGGGCCTCATCTGTCAAATGAAGAGAGTGACTAGATCAGTGCTTCTCAAGGTGTGATGTGCACGTGGATTGCCTGGGATCTCGTCAGAATGCAGATTCTGATTCAGTGGTCTGGGATGTGGCCTGACACTCTACATTCCAGATGGTGCTATTGCAGCTGGTCAGATGTGAGTGGCAAGGGCTTGGAAGTACTTGTCAGTCCTGGATGTACATCAGAATCTCCTTAGGAGTTTACAAAGTGCTGAGACAAAATACATATGCTCAGGCCCTACCTCCAGAGAGAAGCGTGTAATTGGTTTGGGATGGGGCCCAGGCATCAGGGTTTTTTAAAAAGCAATTCAGGTGATGTTAATGTGCTGTCAGGGCTGAGTGTTACTGGGAGGAGCTTTAGGAGTCTGAAAAATTGTTAACACACAAACATGCATGTACATGGTGTATGAAAATGAATGCATACATGTATACATACGGAAAGCCAATGTTCCTTTTAATTTTTTTTAGAGAATGTAGGAAATTAGAATCTTCCCCCTTTCAGCTTTTGAGGGAGGCCAGAGAAAGATCAGAAGAAACAGCAAAATGACTGTCCAGCCAAAGAGGCCACAAGGGAAAACAAGGCCAGCCCTTTGCCTTGTGTGAGCCATTGAACGTCCAGGCAGCATAAGACTCAGGAAGGCAGAGCTCCTAAAACAGGTTTAACACAGAGCATGTCAACCCAATGGGGCCTGTCAGACCTTGGGTTGTGGCCTGACCAAGATTTTAAACTAAAACATTTTCTGTTTTTAAACGTAGCCCTATAAAGCAGTGGGGCCAAACCACCTGCCAGTTCATAATTTCAGAACTTCATTCTGGGCTGGAAAAGTTGAGTGCACTTACCGTAGACCAGCCACCTGCAATAAAAAGGGGGGAAGGTTTCCACTGTTTATTCAAGCTGAAGAAGGAGGTTCTTGTGCCTGATTTTCATTGCATCATTCATCAGAAAAGCAAAAGCAAAGAGAAAATGGCTCTTTGAAATGGCAGCTGTCTTCAAGGACGCTGAATGTTGTTAAGGGAAAATAGCTAGGAAGTCAAGGCCTGGGCTGAAAGAGTCAGTGGCTCATTTGTTCAGCTGAGTTCTCTGAAGGGTTTGCTGGAAGGAGAGCCTGGATGATGTGGGAAGAATGGGCTAAAGGGCTCATCTAAAATCATGAGGAGAATTTGGATTTGGGAGCTGGCCATGATAGAAAAGATGAGAAAGGGGAAACAAGTCCAGGGAGTCCTGGGCTAGGGATGGGTAGCAAGATAGACCCAGTTCTTGATGTCTTGCAAAGGGGCCTTTGATAGCAGGTCGCCTACACCAGTGTGTGAGACAGTGTTGGACAGTGCTAACACTTCTCTGCAGCAGCTGGATTGCCTCCAGCAAGTGAACGGACTGGCCCTGCATGAATGATCCAGGGCCAAGATTAAAGGAACAGCTCTAGGGGGAGAATGGAGCGCCTGAAGGCAGGAGAGACTGGCAGGCAGAGTGGAAGGAGTTGTGAGCACAGTCCTGCCAGCCCTGCTGGCCCTGCGCATTAGCAGAAATCTCAGGGAGAGCCTTGGACTTTCCACAGGACACAAAATTAGGACTGAATCTGTCTTATCTAGTCATAAAGAGCTGGGCTATTCCAGGGCCACATTTCAAGTCAGGTCTATGGAATGATGTGATGGAGGAAATGATTAAGATTATGCATTTTCCTGATGTCTGCACTCTGAGCCATTTCCAGTTTACAGGCATTTGGAAGTAATTGGAATTAAAGGGTATAGAAAGTGGCTTATTTTAAGACAGCGACTTGCTAGGAGGAGGGGATTTATTGACCTGCTTCATGAGAAAAATGACTTATTGTAACTTTGAGAGACTCAAAGGCCTCCAGATTGCACTTCCTTAGTGATATGACTCCGGCAAGTTGTCGGGACACTGACCTTGATACTGTCCAGGGAGATGCAGGGTCCTAGTCCCAAACCGCGCAACTGGAAAGGGCTGATTTTCCATTTCTGAACTCCTCAGAGCTCAGTGAAGTCACAGGTTTTGAAGAGCTACAGAGTTATTTGGTGGAAATAAGTTGTAATCTTGGAAAACGTTTCACGAGTTTCAATCATGCTTTAAGTTTCTGTGGCTGCTGCTGGAATTTTAGGAAATGATTTCCATATAGTTCAGTAATTTCTGAGAAAGACTGGTTTCCTTAGTGATGAGTGTTAATTTCAGACATCTGTAATGTAAAGGTGGATTTTGCATCCAGTGAATGGACCAGACAGTTGGCAGCAGGGCTCAATGTGGGGCTATGCTGTGAGGTGGGGGGAGCACATTGGGATTAAAATTCACTTGCCAAACTGTGCACCCGAGTGGGCTGCATCTGCTGGGGTGGAAGGAATGCCTTTTCTATATGCACCTGCCCAGTCTGGGTGCCTTTTCCAAATTCACACAAGAGTGGCATCTAAGAAGGTCATTGAAAGATCCTGGAAAACGATGGCACGTGAGGACAGGTGTCATTGTCTCCTTTCTGCTATCACGAGATGGTATGTGGGATAGGAAGCCCTCATGTGGGTTCCCACATAGAGAGAGGCCAAGGAAAACTTGGATAAACCTTCCTATGAATTCCTTTGTATTGACCAGTTCTCAACAGCTCTAGAAAATTGAAATACTTTGGCAGATTTAACTTTGGAAGGCAAATTTTCAGATGATTTTGAAAAATCACAGCATGAGCTCACGTTACCTATATATATTCAGGGTCTCTGGGGTTTTGGAGGTGAGTAGGTGGATATAAACAGATATCAGATAACTGGCTCCCTGGGGGTGTGGGCCTGGGTTTATCACATTCAGCTGTAGCTCTTGCCTTTAGCATAGCATTTGCCAAGAGAATATACCCAATAAATATTCTTTGCATTTGAATGATGTATGAATGGGGCCCCACAGAGTTATTGTATGAGAGGCAAACTTCGTATAGTAGTTGACTAGAGAGAAAACCACATTTATTTGGGGCACATATAAAAGTCCTTCTTGAAAAGGACTTTTCAGGAGCTGTGTCATTTGTTAGTAGAGGAGCTAAGAATCAGTAAGATTTTATAAAATTGCATGTTCATAAGTATATATAACTGTAAGTATCTAAGTGCCTTTATTGATGAGAGAATTGCTTAAGAAACATATCTAGGGGCTCAGCGCCATAGCTCAGTGAGTATGGTGCCAGCCACATACACCAAGGCTAGAGGGTTCGAGCCCTGCCTGACCTGCTAAACAACAATGACAACTACAACCAAAAAAAATAGCTGGGCATTGTGGCATGTGCCTGTAGTCCCAGCTACTTGGGAGGCTGAGGCAAGAGAATTGCTTAAGCCCAAGAGTTTGTGGTTGCTGTGAGCTGTGACGCTACAGCACTCTACTGAGGGCGACATAGTGAGACTCTGTCTCAAAATAAACAAAAAAGAAAAAGAAAGAAACATATCTAGGGCATTTGCTACTTTAATTGCCACATTTTAATGAGCATCCACTATATGCCAGACACTGTGGGTGATCCCAGGGAGAAACAAATGTCTAAGACACAGTTTCTGCCTTCACATTGTATGTAAGTTCAATGTGGAAAAGGTCACTCATAAACATATTCCAAGTAGAGTGCCAAGAGTCATAACAGGGAAGCTCAGGGTTTCATGGGAGTGGGTGACATAACTCAGCTTGAATGGGAGAGGGAAGCAAGCTTCTTGGAGGAAGTGGCCTTCTTGAGTCTCCCTAAATAGATTTTTCTTCCTATTCTCTCAGTCTCCACTCGTTAGTCCCACTCCAAGTTCTGTCCTGGGCTTTATTTTTATTTATTTTTTGAAACCCTTGGTAGGGTGCCATGATGTCACAGCTCACAGCAACATCAAACTCTTGGGCTTAAGCAATTCTTTTGCCTCAGACTCCCAAGTAGCTGGGACTACATTCGCCCATCACAATGCTTGGCTATTTTTTTTTTTTTTTTGTAGTTGTTATTGTTGTTTAGCAGGCCTGGGCTGGGTTTGAACCCACCAGCCCCAGTGTATGTGGCTGGTGCCCTAACCACTGAGCGACAGGCACTGAGCCCTGTCTTGGGCTTTAATATCTCTACTTCTATGGAAAGCAGCTTGCATTTGGGAAAAGCCTAAACCTGAAAATACCTCATCACCTCCACACCTGAAGCTGCTACTTGGCCCCTGACAGAGGACACCAGAATTTCACTTAAATCTCTACCACTCGGCAAAGGCCAAAATTTGTTCAATAAAGCCTTGTGCACAGGGATTTCTGAATTAAAGATAACCACTTATTGCGATGGTCTAGATATAATGTTTTCTGATTCTAAACCTGTCACATTCTTAGATTAGCAAATTTGACTTCATGTTTGGAGTCTGAAATTTTCCTTTGAAGGAGAAAAATTTAAATAACTTGTTTCCCGTTCCTTAGCATTCAATTTTGCTAAGGAAATAGGAAAGCATTACAAAAAATGGGACCCTATATCCTGAGTGGAGGTGGCAAAATAAAGAACAAAAGTTCAGTTTGGGTTTAGAAAGTACCCATCACTTGAATACCAATTTTTAAAACTTGTTGAATTAGAAAAGCCACATTGGCTCATTTTAAATAGAGTTGAGAGTACATATATAATCATCTATTGAGTGTACCCACATCCTGTTCTCACTTAGGATGAATTTTGTAGGACAGCAAATTTAAATTTATCGGTTGTTAAAACGAGAGGCTAAGAATAGTCTAGATAGCAGGTGGTAGTCAAAGCACTTATTGGTTGGTTCATAGAGAGCCCTGCAGCTTGGCCAGGTAGAGCTGTGGTCACCAGTTGAAGTGGGAAAGTAAGATGCAATGGTTTGCAGAGAACCCAGTTACTTACAGTTCCTCTCCATTAGGAAGACCCTCGACAATTTCAGACTCAACCTGTCTAAGCCTAAACCATCCATCATCTCCTGCCGCAAGCCTGCTCTGCCTCTTGTGCTTTCATCCTAGGAAAGGTAATCACCATCTATCCAGTTGCCCAAAGCAGAAACTTGGGTGTTTTCCTTGATTCCTCTCTTTTCTTCTTCCTACCTTGCCCCAAATCACTTACCGATTCCTGTTGGCTCTTCCTTTTAAGTATTTCTTGAGTCCATTCACTTTTCTCCATCCCTTGGGCCACTTTCCTGTTTCAGAGCTTCATCCTCTGTCAGATGGTTGGATGGCAGAGGTGGCTTCCTGATTTTTCCACCCCCATCTTACCTCACTCTGAGCCATCTTCTGTGTGACATTCAGAGCTAATTTAAAGCACACATCTGATTGTCACTGACTTTCTATTTTTTTTTGTCATTGACTTTCTTAAAAGGCAGTGGTCCTACACTGATCTCCAGTTAATGTCCAGGGTCTCGTGGCTCACACAGTCCTTTAGGAATGGGCCCTGGGGGTGTCTTCAGCTTTATTCATTGGCCACCCCAACTTCAATGCCACAGTAAGCTTCCTTCGGTTCTTTTTTTTTTTTTTTTTTGAGACAGAGTCTCACTATGTCACCCTCAGTAGAGTGCCATGGCATCATAGCTCACAATAACCTGACTCTTGGGCTTAAGCAATTCTCTTGCCTCAGCCTCCCAAGTAGCAGGGACTGTAGGCACCCACCACAATGCCTGGCTATTTTCTGTTGCAATTATCATTGTTGTTTAGCTGGTCTGGGCCGGGCTCGAACCTGCCAGCCTCGGTGTATGTGGCTGGCACTGTGACCACTGTGCTATGGGCAGTGAACCCGTCCTTCAGTTCTTTGAATGCTCTTTGTTCCCTCCCATCTTTAGGCTTATTAACATGTTGGTCCTTTTGTTTAGAATGCTTGCCAATCAATCTCCTACTGGCCTTTCAGCTGTAAACTTAGACATGACTTCCTCCATGAACGCTTCCTCTAGTTTCCCCAAGTCTAGGTCAGGATCTCTGGTTACAGGCTCTGAAGGCATCTACTATGCCCTCCATCACAGCCTGAGTTCTGTACTGTCATTGTTGTCTGAATCTTCAAGGAGATAAGACACGTGAAGGTGGGGCTGTGTCTGTCTCAGTGTCATATTTCCAGGGCTTGTGCTCGATTAACATTTGTCTATAATAGAGAGTCCACAATGGATGATTGCCCTCAGAATGATTTGGTAGCAAATATATTATGATAAAATTTTTTTACAGGAATTTTTCCCCAATTTCATCTTTCCTCCTCTTTGCAGTTTTATTCACTGAATGTTGTGAAGTTTTAAGAGCGAGTGCATGTAAAGGACAGCCTGATGGGATAAACTAAGACTTGGAATTTTAACAGTGGCCAACATTTGTTGAGCTCTGACTGTACATCAGGCAGCATCCTCAGCACATTACATATATTAACTAATTTAGTCCTCATAACAGCTCTATGGGATAGATCCTCATCTTCACTTGGAAGATGAGGAAATAGAGGCACAGAGAATCAGACCTCAATTCAGAATCTGCTCTGTCACTCATTAACTGCATGGCTTGGGCAGTCAACCTCTCCTTCTGAACTTTCATTTCCTGAGCAGCAAAATGGAGATACTACTTGCTGAATCCTTGACTTCCAAATATTTAGTTTTCTTACATCCCATATTGTTGGTCTTTCGCAGGTCAATTTTCTTTTCGGTTTCTTTGGTTTTATTTAAACACAAATAAAATGTGCACAGGAGCTCTCTGTTCATTTTCTTCTCTGTATAGCCTGGCATTGGGATTGGTGACTCTGATGGTCAGTTGGGCTGCTCTTTCCACAGTGGCTTTGTAGTTCTTAGAGGAAATGTTGTGAGCAATCTCTGCACAATAGGATTTGCTGTTGCGGCACATCAACAGCACATCCAGCTCTTTGACATTATGGATGAGGAACTTCCAGAAACCACTGGGCAGTGTATGCTTTGTTTTCTTGTTGTTTCCATAATCAATGTTGGGCATCAAGGTCTGGCCCTTGAATCTTCTCCTAACCCTGCTGTCAATACCTTTAGGTTTCCCCCAGTTATGCTTAATTTTGGTCTGAGTGGTCCTGAATAAACTTCTTGGTCTTCTTTTTGATGATCTTGGGCTTCACAAGGGGTCTGAGGGTGGCCATGATGCCAAATAGGATATGACTGCCACCTCATAGGCAGCGCTGAGGAAGAGGACTCACAGGTCAACTCTGAAGGCCACAGATACACTGCTGTATATCAGTGTACAAATGAAGGTGACCATGGCACGATGTAGTCAGTATGTTTGTTCAATTATTTAAATACTTACTGCCCCTACCCCTCATTACATTATGAACATGTGTGGAAAATGAAAATAAAAGTTCTGACACTAGTGATTAATAAGAATAACAATTATTGAGCACTATGACAGTTATTAAATAATCATCTTGCAGCTTAGACTGTCTCCTCTATATTTGACTTTGTGATACAGGAGCTGGAGCTCTGCAAACCTTATGTTTAGGCCAGTCACAGAGGCTCACACTTGTAATCCTACCATTCTGGGAGGCCAAGGCGGGTGAATCACCTGAGCTCAGGAGTTCGAGACTAGCCTAAGCAAGAGTGAGATGCCCATCTCTATTAAAAATAGAACACAAAAACAAAATGTAGCTGGATGTTGTGGCAGGCGCCTCCTTAGGAGGCTGAGGCAAGAGAATGGCTGGAACCCAGGAGTTTGAGGTTGCTGTGAGCTATGATGCCACAGCACTCTATCCAGGGTAACAGAGTGAAACTCTGTCTCAAACAAACAAACAGAACAACCCCTCCCTCCAGATCCCAACAACCATATGTTTTTTTTTTTTTTGAACAACTTTTTTCTATTGGACTCTAGCATAAAAGAGACTAGAAGGGAATTGCAGGGTTGGCTTTGTTTTATTTCTGGTTGACTTCCTGTGCCTGCCATCTTCACCCAGCAATGCTGCTGTCTCAGTCTGGCAGACGCAGGTCCTTCCAGAAGCCAAGTTCAGTCTACTTTGCGGTTTTACCAGTTTGCAGAGCCCGCCTCACTGCATCTCCAGAGAGATATCCACACAGCTGCCTGGTAACTCCTCCTCAGAGGCCTGTGTTCCAGTAGCTCAGACTCTGTTCCAAGCTTCTAAGTTTTTTTATTAAATCATAGCTGTGTACGTTAATGCAATCATGGGGTACAATGTGCTGGTTTTATATACAATTTGAAATATTTTCATAGAACTGGTTAACATAGTTTTCATGGCATTTTCTTAGTTATTGTGTTCAGACATTTATATTCTGCATTTAGTAAGTTTCACCTGTACCCTTCTAAGATGCACCGTAGGTGTGGTCCCATCAATTACCCTCTCTCCACCCCCCATCCCCAAAGCTTTTAAGTTTTTAACAATTCCCACCTCTTTCCTTTGTTCTCCCAGCTCTACAAGCTGCTTCCTACAGTTGCTAAATTCTCTTTTTGCCTTTTCAGTCAGTTAGTTAACAATTTTTTATTACCTAGTTAAACATCATCTGTATGAAATTCTCTCTTTTAAAATAACTGATCTATTTCTATCCCCTAATTGGACCCTACTGACACAAATACATATCCAGTTCATTTAATTCTTGTAATAATCCTCAGAATTTAATAATAATCTTAAGAAGTAGCTTCTGTCTACTTATGTCTATCTATTAAATAAAAGCAAAAAAATTTGTTATTTTATTTTATAGATTGGAAATTGGAGGAGAAAGAGATTAGGCAATTTGCTTAAGTTTACGCAGCTATAAAGTGGTGGAGCTTGGATGTGAATTCATGCAGGCTTGTGCCAGAGTCTTTGACTGGCCAGTGGTTCTCAAACTTTAGTGAGCATCAGAATTACCTGGAAGGTTTGTTAAAACCTGATCAGGCGTCCTCAAACTTTTTAAACAGGGGGCCAATTCACTGTCCCTCAGAACGTTGGAGGGCCGGACTATATAGTTAAAAAAAAAAACAAAACTAGGAACAAATTCCTAGACACACTGCACATATCTTATTTTGAAGTAAAAAACAAAATGGGAACAAACACAATTCACAATGCTGCGTGTGGCCTGCGGGCCGTAGTTTGAGGACCCCTGCTTGAGTTTCTGAGTTTCATCCCCAGAGTTTCTGACTCAGTGGGATGAAGCTGGGGTGAAGTCTGAGAATTTGCATTTTTCACAAGTTCTCAGGTAAGGTTTGTCTCAGGACCACAATTTAGGACCGTTGCACTGGGTTGTAGATGTCAGAGCTTAATGTCATTAAGACAAAGATGGATACAATTAAGCAGGCTTGGGGTTGTGACTACCCTGTTCTCAATTTATTTCCATTGAACTTAAATCTGTAGAGTGTATGTTGCAAAGGAAAGGAGCTAAAATAACATTTCCTGGGAATATTTCATTGAAGAGTTTATCAATCTTGCAGTTTTTGGCCAGGGCTGGGTTTGAACCTGCTACCTCCAGTATGTGGGGCCGGCGCCCTACTCCTTGAGCCACAGGTGCCACCCTGAGTTTATCAATCTTCTGAGGCAGGTACTATTACCACTGACCCTATTTACAAATGAGAAAACTGAGACACATACAGATTAAATCACTTATCCAAGGTCATGTAACTAGTAAGTGATAAAAATGAAAGTCAAAAATTGGCAGTCTAACTCCAAGTTCCTTCTCTTAGCCATTGCTAAGAGGATTGTTAAATAAGTCTCTGATACAGAGCATGACTTATAATATTAGAATCATCTGGGAAAGGTTGCTGCTCCCCTCTGTGGACTAACTTCACCTGTAGAAGGTCCATCAATGCATCCTCCACTGGGGACCTTAAGGCAGCCCAATCCAGCAGCACTCTGCAAATTGTGTCTGGGGCTGTGAATGTAATCTATTCCATGGCAGGCAGAGTGGACCACCAGGGTGTCGTTCAGGGGTCCTTTCTGGCATAGCCTTCTCCAGACAGAATTAGGTACCTCTCCTCTGATGCTAGTGAGAAAAACTGTAGCTCTCATAAATTTAACACAACTGAAACAAAGATGGATACTTTTGAGCAAGTTAAGAGTGGTGGATTTTGTTTTCTTGTTTGAATGTACAGTAGACTTAAGCCCAGAGTTGCCGAGTGTTTGATTTTTTTTTTTTTAAGAGACAGAGTCTCACTTTATCGCCCTCAGTAGAGTGCTGTGGCATCACACAGCTCACAGCAACCTCCAGATCCTGGGTTTAGGCGATTCTCCTGCCTCAGCCTCCCGAGTAGCTGGGACCACAGGCGCCCGCCACAAGGCCCTGCCACGAGTGTTTGATTGTTAAGAAAAAGAACTAAATTGAGAAATAGTATAACATTCCGAAAATGTAAGATTAATGATCAGACCAGGTCTAAAAGGCTCCATATAATTAGGATATTTTATTTTCTCACAGCGCCCTGCATGTTCCACATGATTTAGAGATTTTCTGTTCACATGTTGGCTGTACTAGGCTGAAGCTCCTTAGAATGTTTGTGTGGGGTTACTTATTAACCTCTCTATCCTCCCGTGCCCAGCACTGTGGCTGACACTTGACATTAATAAATATTTATTAAGCTTAAATTCTGAAAAATGACCTCTTGAAACCCCCTTGCCAGTGTCCTTTTGGACATGGGAATGAGTGAGAATAGAGCCCACAGAGAAAAGGACGACCTGGTGAGAGGGGTGTGGTTGGTCCAATTTAGACAGAGAAATGAATTTCTGGTAAAGTGGGCTATTTTGAGAGGGTTAGAAGTGATTTACATGTCAGTCAGTCAGTAGCCAAAATGGTTCTGATTATGTCTGGAGGAAATTAATGTTTCTACTCTTCTTCGCACGTAGGGTTTGAAACTTTCGCTGTTTAATAATAGCTGCTGTTAATTTAGTGCTTTTGTATGCCAGGTGCAGTGCTAAGAACTTTCCATATTGACCTCATTTCATAGCCGACAACGCTATGAGATGGGTAGTCCAGCCTATAGAGTGGTGTTTTTCAACCTTTTTAATCTCACGGCACACTTGAACTTGTAGTTAAACTTCTGTGGCATGCTTAAAATATGTTGATCCAAAAAAAGAGTAAAAAAAGAATATACTTACTGTGCTTTGAACTTTTTTGGAAAATAATTTAATGAATGATCTTTAAACATTTTTCACAGCTCACCTGATCCTCTCATGGCACACCAGTTGAAAATCTGGTTACAATGACGAACTGAGGATCCGAAAGTTAAGCAAGTTACCCAAGACCACATTTTAGTAAATGCAGTAACTGGGATTCAGGTTCAGGAGAGTTTGTGCCCTTTCTGATGGTCTTTTACTTTCCTGCTTCCCCAAGAAAGCCCCCTAACATGGGATGATGACGGATCTTCTGTCTCTCCATGCTAGGATTCTTTCTACAGCTACAATTGCTTGAAATCCCAATTATCCCTCTGAGAATGTGATGGCTAAATTTTTCAGTCCCCAGTTTGAATCAGATAATACATTTTACCTTCCCACACACCACACGGAGCAATTTGCGTAGTGGCAGTGGGACATTCAGAAGCGAGCAGGGGCTTTTATTTTTAGTCCCAGCATCTTCAACCTCTCTTGCCATATTTGTACAGAGAAGCGTGAATGTGATAAACTATACTATGGATAAAGTATATTGGCCATTTATTGTACCTTTTAATACTCTTTTCTTTTTCATTTATGTATATCTACAATGCTGAGTACTATTAACCCAAACTGGGGCTTGTCTAAAAGATATATACATTTTTTGAGACAGAGTCTCACTTGTCACTCCAACTAGGGTGCAGTGGCATCATCATAGTTCACGGAACCCTCAAACTCCTGGGCTCAAGGGATCTTCCTTCCTTGGCCTCCCAGAGTGCTAGGATTATAGATGTGAACTACCATGAATGGCCTAAAAGCCCTTTTTATATGTTTTTGGAATGTGTTAAAATGTTTCTACATATTTTTAAAAAATTATAAAAGGTCAGAGCTACTGAATTATATTTATTGTATCAGAATTCCAAGATGTTAATTTTAGAAGAACTTTGGTTAATTCAGGGATTTCTGAATAATGTGGATGATACCTCCATGGATATATAGGAAGCTTCCCTTGAAATGGAGATGTAGAAAAAGCAAATTGTATTAACTTAATATTGTCTTTGTATTTCACCTTTTATCTAAAGGTGTATTGAAATTCTGTAGTTTAAAATTTCAAACAGACTGGGCGGCGCCTGTGGCTCAAGGAGTAGGGCACCGGCCCCATATACCAGGGGTGGTGGGTTCAAGCCCAGCCCTGGTCAAAACTGTTTAAAAAAAAAAATAAAAAAAATTTCAAACAGACTTAATCACAGTTTTATTTTTTACCCTGGATGAAATGTCTTAAGGATAAAAAGCCTGCTTCAATATGCAATTAATTGGAAGTCTCTGTTCTCTAACTTCGCTGCCCTGTGCTATGCCTTGGTTTTGGCCTCAGTTGATCAGATTAACAACATAAATTCTGATTGTACACCAAGAGTTGACCATCTCTGGGGGATTTATTTACTCAGTTGTAGGTTGTTGTAAGATTCAGTTCTTGAGGAAGCAATGACAGTGGCTGGAGGTAGCAGTGGCACCCAGTGCCTTGTGCCAGGGATGGCAGAGCGGGCTGCAGCATCTACTACTCAGCGATGGTGGCAGTGGCACCCTCACTAGGCCGATCCTAGGGAGATTTTGAGCCTTGTTCTTGGCTCCATATTTCAAGTCTAGTTCCTTGTCTGTGCTGGGGATTTTGTGAGATCCCCATGCAATGCTCCAAACATTTAAAATTTGAAATATAAGAGTATAATGAACTCCCATCTCTCTCTTTTTATATAAAAATATTTTTGTTTGCCAAATCATTTGGAAGCATATGGCAGATGTCATGTGGCTTTGCCCTTTAGAGAGCATGTACCTCCTGAGAACAAGGACGTTCTCCTACATGACCACAATCCTAAGAAATCTAACCTTGATATAATTATAACCAAGTATAGTTCATATTAAAATTTTCTTTATTTCCCCAAAATGCCCTTTATGGATGCTTTTTGGGGGCAATGTAGTCGAACGTTTAACATTGTCTTTATATTATATTAACTCACACATAAATTGAAAAGTGTCTTACATGGCTTCAAATATCCCAGGATTCAACTTTCATTAATATTCCATGTAGGAGACTGAGCACCATGCTTATAGGAGCAGTCAATTTCTTGAGGGAGGCGCTAGAAGCGGGGACAATCTCCTGGCGGGCATGGAGATGTTTTACAGCCTGGAGACAAGCCCTCAAGGAACTTAGTGCTCCATCGAGATAAAATTGACTGCTCGTTAGTAAGCAGGTGTTATACTTTGAACATTCGTGGTGCATCAGGGTGGGAGTTGAGACCGTGGAGAAAGAGCGTGTAGTGGTCATTAAACACAAGTAGTCCTTGTGCATGGGGCCCCCACACCTGTTGCATATTGTTTCAATAAAAGGCCACAGCAGAGGTTACTCGGGGCTCTCCTGCACCTATGGGGAGTCCACGTTTCTTGCGCATGGTGTTGGCGTGGCATAGTGGCACGGACAATTCCATTTCAAATACATGTCCAAATTCAATATTATTTCATCTAAAGATATTTTGAAACATACAACATTTGACGTTAATACTTTTGGAACTCTGGACTACCTTGTGCTCAATATTCCCAGTATGTTAAACCTAGAAAGACCTGTTTTCTTCAGCTTTTGTTTATGTGCATTTGTTGTTTTCTTAAAAAGTTTAGTATTTAAAAATGTACATTTCAGTCATGTTAAGTACATTCATATTGTTGTATCAATCTGTAAACTATTTTCATTTTGCAAAACTCTGTACCCCATTAAACAACTCCCATTCTCCTCCACTCTAACCCTGGCAACAACCATTGTATTTTCTGTCTATACGATTTTGACCATTCTAGGTCCATCATATAAGTGGAGTTATATGGCATCTGTTCTTTTGTGTCTGTCTTATTTCACTTAGCATAATGTCCTCAAGGTTCATTCATATTGTAGCATTGTCAGAATTTCCTTCCTTTTTAAGGCAGAATAATATTCCATTATGTAATATACACACACATATCACTTTTTGTTTATTCGTTCATCCTCTGATGGTCACTTGGGTTGCTTCTACTTTTGGCTGTTAATGCTGCTATTAACATGGGTATTGTTTTTCTTTTTAAATTTAGGATATAAATGAGAATTGCATGCCTAATATTTTGTTAATAAATTCAGTTTCTGCTAAAAATCATCTAGTGCTGATTTGTTGTTAGTCACCAGCGACTCATACGCTATCCAAATATACACGAGACAGAATAACCTGGTATGCGGTAGAACTTAATTAACAAACCTGCTGCTAAGTGCATTAAGCCACAGTGGGTGTTGGCTCCTGCTTCTGATGTTTCCTGGCTTTAGCCTTACAATCCTGGCTTCTTGCCATCCTCTCACCCCTCCCTCATTCTGCCTCGGGGAAAATGGTGGGTTAGAAAATAGAAACTGCGTGTGTGTGGCCCAGCTTCTTCCTCTCCTCTGTTTTTGGGAACTAGCTACTCTAAAATGCTTTCTTTCTGCTTTGCAGTTCTGAGGGGGAGATGGAGGTAGTTCTGGTTCAGTGTTGCCATTACTGGTGGATAATGTACTAAAATATTTGGTCCTCATTTCCTAACTCTTTCTCAATTGGTTCATCTCCAGGAGAGTGGGGAAAGGAGTTTATTTGGCTCCTTAAAACACCTCAATATCAGGGAGACAACTGGACCCCAAATTTGACCATCTACCTACATGGTAGACCCTCTCTCATTGCATAAGTCCACTCAAGACATAAAATTACAATTTGAAAGATGCCTAGATCTGCATAGACCCATGGAAAAGAAATGTGGTGTTGCCAAAGAGATAGTCCCATTAAACTAATCCGGCCTTCCTCCCTTGAGGGGCATGCCTGTTGAGGTCACTAATTCCAGCTACATGAAGCAGGGTACTCCCCCTGGCTACAAGGTCCACGGATAATTTTACTCTTTCTTTTTAGACTTCATTTAGAAAAAAGAAATTGTTCATTGCTGAAAAATTGAGACAAGCTGAAAAACGTAAGGAATAAAACAAAAGCATACAGAAACTTGCCCCTTAGAAGCAACCACTTTTAGTGTTTTGCTACAGCAGTTTGTATCTCCAACCCAGACTTCTTTCAGATCCAGACTTGTATCTTGTATCTTTCAGATACAGCTTACTTGATAGCACATCCTGCATGTATCAGTGTGATCAAGCATAAACTCATACTTTTCTCCCCCAAACCTGTTCCCTTTCCAGTGCTCCGCATTTCAGAGTGCTGGTACCTCCATTTATCTAGCTGTTCACACTAGAAACCTAGGCCATTCTTGAAAATTCCTTTCCTCTTACATCCCATATTTAATCCATCACCAAAGTCTATTGTTTTTAACTTTAAAATATTCATCTACTTGTCTCCGTCCCCAGCACTACTTCCCAGTCCATGCCATCATCACATGCCACCTGGACGACTCTGATAGGTTCCAGACCGGCTCCGTCCTCTTTTCTCTCATCCATGCTGGCCTGTAGCAGTTTATCTTCCATATTGAGACAGATATTCTCAAAGTGAGAATCTGATTATATCTGCCATACCCTAGTTGCTCCCTCAATCTCTCGGTGGTTTCACTTGCTCATAGGAGACCAAATTCCTTAACCTGGTCTATCAGGCCCTGTCTACCTTTCCAGCCCATCTCTGGAAACACCGTTCCCTCTTTACTCCCACCATGTGGCCTTCCCTCAGTTCCCAATACTGTTAAAGGCCCTCCCATAGCTGGGGCCTGGAGGCCTCTTCTCCCTGCTCTTCCCATAGCTCATGCATACTCACCCAGCTTGGCCACCGGAAACATTTGTTGACCTCCTTGGCCAGGTCAAATTGCCCCTAATAATGGTTCTTCACCAAGTGCATCTCCTTTACAGCATTTAGAAGGACCACACGTGTGTGTTTCTTCATGTTGGTCTACCTCACTAGACGATGAACTCCTTGAGGGCGAGACTGTGTCATTTATTCACTCACCATTGTATCCTGAGCATCTAGAAAATACTCATTAAATATTTGATGAATGAGTGAATGCCTTTCCTTCTAGTCTTTTATCTATTTTATCTACTCTCTCTATGTATGCACATACACATATGGTCACATTTGCAGAAATGGGAGCATATTGTACAGACTATTTTAAAGCTTCCCTCTTCCTCACTTAGCAATAAGTGAACGCTTAGGGGCTGTTCTTACTAGCAAAACCATTCATTGGAAGTTTTACTTCCTGACTCTTCATTTGGAAAGTCCACTTTAGAATGTGGTATGGACAGCAGACCTGAAGTAGCACTTGCTGCAGCTATGATGTTTGATCCTGTTCCAGGCCCCGTCTCCAGGGTGCTGCCCCTGGTCTATGACAGAAGAGTCGTACAGTGGTTAGTACGTGGGGTCAGATGAATGAGCTTCTATTTTAGGAGGCCCATTTGGATGAAAGGAATGGAGTCTCAATTAAGTGACTTCAAGAAAAGCGGAACCTGGGCAGAAATCTTTCCAAATCCAAGAGCAGAGCCCTAGTTGGAGTAGGAGGCTGTGTTCAGATTCCCAGTGGCCTCAGGACTTCAGCAAAGGCGCCCATGATCTTGCATCTAGTTTCAGGTGACCTATCTCGGTTACTCTGTGCATGTAAGCTTCAGTCTCCTCTTCATATCATTTGGGACCTCTGCTGATAGTTTTTGCTTTTCAGAGATATGGCTTGCACACTGAGTTAGCTTGTCACGTTTCTGACTCTATTGCGTGGTTTCTCTAGATCAGCAGTTCTCAACCTGTGGGTCGAGACCCCCTTTCACAGGGGTCGCCTAAGACCATCCTGCATATCAGATATTTACATTACGATTCATAACAGTAGCAAAATTACAGTTATGAAGTAGCAATGAAAGTAATTTTATGGTTGGGGGGGTCACCACAACACAAGGAACTGTATTAAAGGGTCACGGCATTAGGAGGGTGAGAACCACTGCTCTAGATGTATCCTTTTGCCTCCCTTTCTGCTGCCAAATTTCAAACTGTTTCTGCATTCCTCATTTCCCTCCAGAGAGAGGGAAAGAGGGTTGGAGGGAAGGAGGGAGTGAGTGAGAGACTTCAATTGTCTTATCTGATATTTTTGAGTCACCTTTCATGTCCTTGAATTAATCTATATTTGGCTGCCTTTGGGTGGGGGCACACACTTTAGTTAAATTAACAAGGGAAAAAGCCAACTCATGTAGTCCCCTTCCCAGGCAACAGAGAGGTGGCTGGCAACTTTTCATTAGAACAGGGCATAGGCAGGGCATGTACTATTACCAACTTATCTAGTCTAGCCTATGTGGCCTGACATAAAGTAGTTAGCTTCAGTATTGAGCCTTGGTTTCCTCAGTTGTGAAAAGAGGAAAGTAATCCATTTCTATCAAGTTATCAGGATAAAAGGAAATACAATAAGGTAAGGCACTTAGAGCCCTGCAACATCTTACCAAATGGTCCTCTTTATGGCGGTAGAGTCATCTGTAACATATTGTTTTTCAAATTGCCTCTCTAACCTGGATTAGTTCAGGGAAGACTTTCCCAGATGGATAAATCCTATGAATTGTTATGACTGTGGTTAGAATAAAATTTCTGACGCTTAGGGTGGAGTGATGGGAAAGTTTCTCTCCCTGGGAAGGTAGTGGTCTATGAACCCCTCTACACTGATTGTGTGGGAGCGATCCAAGATACCATGGGGAAAACAGATAGCCTGTGCTAACAAAGGGCATTGTACCGAAGGAGTTTCTGGTGTGAAGCCAGAAGCCAGATTTAGAATAAAATGTCCTTACTTTCTAGTCTACGGAAAGGTTTGAATAATAACAGCTAATGCTTACATAGTGCTTAATAAATGCCAGGCATTGTTCTCAAAGCTTTACATATGTTAACTCATTTCTTTCTTTCCATGACACAGTGAGGTGAATGCCACCATTACTTAAAATTGGCAGCTAAGAAACTGATGCATTGCCCTGTTTTAAAAACCCTGTCACTAAACCATAATCAGCTGATCTTGTTTTGACCTTTTGCGCATCTCTGGTCCTTGTCCTCTGGGTACCACAGCTGATGTCGCTGCCCCTCCAGGACTGGTGTCTTGCTTTGCTCCTCCTTCTTCCTCCCAGGGCCAGTTCTTCTCTGACTCCATACCTGGAGGCTAACTCCCTCAGGGCTGCCTCCAGGTCCCTTAATGTCTTCTTTTTCTTCTTTTTTTTTCTGAGACAGTGTGTCACTCTGGTACCCCGATCAGAGTGCCGTGGTGTCATCATAGCTGACAGCAACCTCAAACTCCTGGGCTGGAGCCTCTTGCCTCAGTCTCCTGAGTAGCGGGGGCTGCAGGCTCCCGCCACAATACCCGGCTAGTTTTTCTGCTTTTAATAGAGACAGGTCTTGCTCTTGCTCAGGCTGGTTTTAAATTCCTGAGCTCAGGTAATCTACCTCAACCTCTCAGAGTGCTAGGATTACAGACACAAGCCACCTTGCCCAGCCAGATCCCTTAATACCTTGAGTAAGCCTAGCCAAGAGATAAACCAGGACAAGTGTGAGGCTACACAGGCCTAAGCGGTTCAAAATGAGTGTTGGGAAATTCCCTTTGTGAGAAAACTAGATTTGCCCTTAGAGTAGGTATAAAAGCTGGCAGGTGCCAAGCTGAGCTGCAGATGTGGCTTCTATAGTGAGTACTTGAAGGTGAGGTCAACATAGAGCTCTGCAGAGGAAGGGTGGTCTGGTGGTTAAGAGTGTGGACCAGACAATGGAGCGTCCTGATACTGTTCTGCCTCTGACCTAGTGCAACTAATTTGGATGCAAGGAGCAGAGACTCAATCAACCTGAAGAAAAGGGGGTCTAGGCAGAATTTCTCTGACATCTAAAAGTGGAGTCCTTAATTGGAGCTGGGAGTGGTCCAAATTCAAGGAGGCCTCAGGACCTCAACAGTCTAAAGGGGAAGGTAGGATAACAGTGGTGTGATGGCAAATGTATTATATAACAACTGGGTCTTGAGAAAAAAGAAAGCCCTTATCTGTAGAATTTATGAATTTCTATGGCATAAATATCTCTGTCATGTCCAATTTCAACCAATACAATGTCACTAAACTTGAAGTTAGGAAGAAATGCACATAATCGACCTTTTTGAGTTAGTACAAGTCTATTCTAGTATACCAAGTGTTAGTTTTGCTTCTTTTCTGAATTTTCCAAGTTTTCAACAAAGTGGGTTTAATGTTCTATAATTAGAAAAACACCTAGCAAAAGTTGATTTTTTAATAAAAAGAAATCTGGGATTTTTCGAGGTGAGATGGAATATGGGATGTGTGTTTAAGGACAAACTTTCCTGATTTCACCACTTGTTGAGGGGCAGCCTTCACTCTTGCCAAAAGCTGCCTCCATTGGCCCCTGGCCCACCTAAGGGCTTGCATTATATTTGGTTGGGTGCCCAGCTGCTCTCAGGAAGGCACTTCCACATTTAGACTCCCTATTTTGTGAAGATTGTTTCAGGGAGAGTTTGCTAGGAACAATCTGGGAGGGGTTTTGGGAAGATCTAACTTTCCTTAAGTTCAGTTCTGCAGAGGACATGACAGGGCGATGCTCAGACACCAGGGTAGGTGGCCCCAGATATGAAGTTTTTAAAAACTGTAACCCATATATGACAAGCCTTTTATTATGCTGACTAAAATTGAAAAAGTTTTGCTATGGAAAGTGTATGCTGTATGTGGAATTTGTAAGGCAAAAGAAAGTTTTGATACAGATCTTTTAAAAAGAATCCCCCCTGCTGGGCAAGGGCTTCTTGAGTAATAAACCCAAAGCACAGGCAACCAAAGCAAAAATTGGACAAATAGGATCATGTCAAGTTAAAAAGCTTCTGCACAGCAAACAATCAACTAAGTAAAGAGACAACCCTTGGGAAAGGAGAAAATACGTGCAAATTACTGATCTGTCAAGAGATGAATAACTTGAATATATAAGGAGCCATAATAACTTAATGGGAAAAAATCAAATAATCCAACTAAAAATGGGCAAAGGATCTGAATAGGCATTACTCAAAAGAAGACATACAGGTGGTCAACAGATAGATAAAAAGTGCTTAACATTATTAATCAGAGAAATGCAATTCAAAACTGCAATGAGAGAGCATCTCACCCAGTTAAAATGGCTTTTATTAAAAAGAGGGGGCAATAATGAATGCTGGTGAGAATGTGGAGAAAGGAAATTCCTCGTGCACTGTTGGTGGGAATGTAAATTAGTGCAACCACTATGGGTGAACAGTAGCGAAGTTCCTCAAAAAACTAAAAATAAAACTACCATAAAACCCAGCAACGGGTATACATCCAAAAGAAAGGAACTCCCATATATCTACACTCCCACGTTTATTGCAGCACTATTTACAATAGCCAAGATTTGAAATATACCTACATATCCGCCAATGGATGAATGAAGAAAGAAATTGTGGTGTGTGTACACGATGGAATATTATATAGCCATAAAAGAATTGAAATTCTGCCATTTGCAAAAACATGGATGAAACTGGAGAATATTATGTTAAGTGAAGTAAGCCAAGCACAGAAAGAGAAATCTCAGATGTTCTCACTCATGTGTGGGAACTAAATAGTAAAAACAATTAATCTCATGGAAACAGAGCATAGAATGATGGTTATCAAGGCTGAGAAGAGTAGCAGGGAGGTGGGGGATAAAATGGGGATGGTTAGTGGTGCAAAAATATAGTTAGATAGATAGAATCAGCGATATTTGATAGGACAACAAAGTGACTATACTTAACAATAAGGCATACTTTAAAATAACTAAGAATGGAATTGGAATGATCCTAACACAAAGAAGTAATAAATAGCTCAGGTGATGGGTACCCTAATTACCCAGATTTGATTAATTCACACTATACGCCTACATCAAAACATCACATGTGCCCCACAAAGATATACAACTATTATGTACTGGATTAAATTATAAAACAAGTGGCTCTGGATTGGGCTTTGCCATTAGATTTTGGTTTCTGTCCGCCCCACTTAGCTCAGCCTTGCATCCCTCCTCAGGCAACATTCCCACTTCCTCCTTCTGGCTCAGGCAGGCCCCATCTTACTGTTTTTTGTTGTTGTTGTTGTTGTTGTTTTGTTTGTTTGTTTTTGAGACAGAGTCTCACTATGTCACCCTCAGTAGAGTGCTGTGGCATCACAGCTCACAGCAACCTTCAACTCTTGGGCTTAATCAATTCTTTTGCGTCAGCCTCCCAAGTAGCTGGGTCTACAGGCGCCTGCCACAACCCCCAGCTATTTTTTGTTGCAGTTGTCATTGTTTAGTTGGCCCCAGTCGGGTTTGAACCTGCCACCCTTGGTGTATGTGGCTGGCCCCATAACCACTGTGCAAAGGGCACTGAGCCCATCTCACTGCTTTTAAAATGAAAACATTTATCTTTTGTTATTATTATAACGAATGTAGTTGGTAAGGGCAGTTCACAGCATAGCTCACAGTAACCTGAGAGGCCCAGGGCTGGGCATTTATATGGGCAGGAACCCAAGAGTGCTGGGCAGCCTTCTATCAGGCAAGGAGAGACCAGACCAGCAGTGTCTGCAAGATGGGAGTGGGAAGGGCTGGGACACCCCTTTTGAGAGCTGAGGATAGAGGGGAGCCTTGAGGTGAACTAAAAGCACCAGCTTCTCTGTCTTCTGGGCCCTTGGGTGTTAACTGGAACCAGAAGGAGGCCACAGGATGGAAGGTGAAGCTTCAATTTGAGGCATGCGAGGATATTGGAGTTACGTCATACTGTGAGTAAGATGCACGATCTCCTGATTACGCTGCTTCAGCGTGGGGTGACAAATAAGGCACAGGCCGTGGAGGTGGAAGTTCTGAGCTGTAATCCCATTTCAGCTACTATTTAGCTGTGTGACTTTGGGTAAGTCACTTTACCACCTGGCTTTTTTGTGATCTTTGAAATAATTGTTGGTCCGCCAGGGGTGGGTCTAAGGCTTTGAGAATCCTTCATTTTGGGCTACAAGTGGCTTGCCCGCAACCCCTTGCTGTTGGCTCTTACTTGACCCACTGGTGGCATCCTCTAGCTGCTTCCACCTGATGGCCTTTCAAATCCCATGTCACGGTCCTTCTCTCTCCCTTTGCTAAGCATCTGCAGAGCTACTGACAGATTCACATATAGCAGTGGTTTCCAAAGAATAGGCCTGGGACCAGTAGAGTCTGCTTCACTTGGGAACTTGCTAGCAAAGCAAATTCTCAGACGCTACCCTAGATCCACCAAATCAGAGAGTCTGGCGATGGAGCCCAGATCCTGCTGATGTATGCTCAAATTTCAACATCACTGCCATAGGCCAGGTGTCCAGATCTCCTCACTGGCCTGGTGTCTTAGAATTTTACCCCATTTTCCAATCCCTCACTACTCACGCACCTTGTGCTCCACGTGTACCCAGTGGTTTGCACTTCTCCACTTGACCTGACCTGCATACACCTCTGAGTGTCAATGCTTAGAAGTATTAATAATCTTTTTTTTTTTTTTTTTTTTTGAGACAGAGCCTCAAGCTGTCACCCTGGATAGAGTGCTGTAGCATCACAGCTCACAGCAACCTCCAATTCCTGGGCTCAAGCGAGTCTCTTGCCTCCGCCTCCCAAGTAGCTGGG